>PIJE02001709.1:79764-84764 GCA_002895965.2 Coryphaenoides rupestris
GCCGGTGTGTTCGCCGGGGTTCGCACGCGGCATGAATAAAGACTCGCCTGCTGCAGACGCCTCGCCACCGGTGTCTGGAGGCCTGTCAACGCTCCAAGACAACGTGACTTAATCCTAGTGGTGTCGGATCAAAGGGCCTTGTTCATCCCCATATTATGCATCTCGATAGGTCCCGGCAGTTATCTCATTCGTCCAGCAGCTTTTAATTCAATATGTTAATTATATATATATTTTTATTTCGATTTTATTTGACATTTGGCATTGATTTTTAATTAATTGTATTTCACTCTTCTCCTTTTCTTGTTTTTCCGTTATAAATCACTGTTAGTGGCCTTGAGTTTGAACGGGCTGTATGAATACACTCACACATTAGCATTCAAAAGTTATTAAGGATTAAATAGGAGTTTCAATCCCCGCCCAACACGGATGGTCCCGTAGCGCCCCCCAACGCCAGATCTACGGCTTCATATCGGCGGGTGCGTGTGTGCAAACCTACCGGGTGACATCACGGCTGCTATCATGTTTTTCCAGTCTCTGGTTCAGCCGTCACGACACAGGCAGCCCGTGTCCTCGCATTCAGGGACAAACGGCTCTGATGCCTTCTGAGGCCGAGCAACAAGACACACGGGGGCCCCCCCCCTGTCTGTACAGCCTGCTGCACCAGCTGCCTGTCTGCCTCCCTGCCTCCCTCTCAGGTCTCCAGCCTCCCTCCCTCCCTCCCTGCCTCCCTCCTTCCTCCTCCCTCCTCCCCCTCCATCCTGAGCTCCTCCAGGGCGAGTCGGGACGCCCGGAGCTTAGACAGCAGTATCATTATTCAGGGATTCATTAGAGGCATGTCATCACTTTCCTCTCGCCCTCTTCTCCGTCTCGCTCCACCACCACTCATGGAAAGAAATAATTAAGGAGTGTTCAGAGTGTCAGGGGCGATGGGGGGGCGGAGGGTTTGGTGTGTGTGTGTGTGTGTGTGTGTGTGTGTGTGTGTGTGTGTGTGTGTGTGTGTGTGTGTGTGTGTGTGTGTGTGTGTGTGTGTGGGGTGGGGGTGGGGTTGTGCCCTGTGGCACCAGCCTTAACTTCTGCTTTACTCCACAGAGGGGTAGCAGAGGGGAAGGGGTTATTAATGCATCAAAGAGCAACTTTATTAAGAGTCCACTTGAGATGCGAGGGCTGAATGAGTTGTGTGGTTTCAGTCAGAGTGATAGAGTATATATGCTGTGATGAAGAGCATAGCCGCCGCCACCATGTCTTCACGAATCCCACATGGCGCCCGGCGGTTAGCAGCACGCACAACACGGCGAGACCAGGTGTGCGACGCAAATTGCGGGGTTCGTTAAAGTAAGTCAGTCAGCACCTCCCTCAGCGCTCGCTCTATTGTTGGGCTGCTAACGAGGCTAACGCATCGTCAACACGGTGCAAAACAAACAAACAGCCGAGCCGCCCGAGCTCTTTATTATCCCGTAGCGAACATCACCACCCTACACCCACGCAGCCTCCGACTAAATAGCAGAAATTAATATTTGCCTGCTTCCCATATTTTTCTCCTTCTTCTTCTGTCTCAATAGCTGGAGGGCTGCTCTCCTGTTCGCTCTCGAAAAAAAAAAAAGGAATGGCCGATCTCGTCTACCGCCGGTCGCCAACCCCCAAAATATTTCCCCTAAGGCCAAGTCCGTGGAATGACTCTACTTATAAATATTCATCCTGGTATTACCAGGACCACCAGGTTCCATGGGAGCCTCTGCCCCCCCCCACCGCCGCCCTGCTCCTCTCTCGCTCTCCGGCGTCTGCAGGGCGAAAGCTTCGCCGCAATCACTTGAGCGTCCTCTCCTTGATTTATCGACTTTGTCTGTTTGTAACGAGGCGCCGGTGTCCCTGCACTCCTTAAACATGCTAATGCATGCAAATGTATGTACGCCTGCCCCAATGTTCACATTGCGGTAAAGCACACATGTTGTAAATATGAGGCTCCCGACTTTTAATGGTCTCCGAAATGTGCTTCTTCTTTTTTCTGTAATCTATTCAACCTGTCTCTCTTAAAAAAATACTTCTGACTTCATTGTTATGGTAATTCATGTGTGCGTCTTCCGGTTGGAGAAGCGCTGCGTCCCTGGCCAGCCCGCCGTCTCCAGGGTGAGCGAGAGGTAGTTACCGTACCGCACAGGGCACCAGTAAACACCATCACCACCACCACCACGTCAACAACCACAATACAACTTTTTTTGACGAGGGGGGGAAATGAGGAGGGGGGGGGGGGGGGGGGGGGGGGTCACAACACACCTGGAAGAAATGTTTGGTCCTTTATTCCAGGTACTTAGGATCTTACAACGCTGTATATTTAAGCTGAATTAAGTCTCAGTGAGCGTCGTAAACAACAAACATTCATAGAGAACCCTTTGCTTTCTAGTCGAGCTGGGAACCCAAAGCTCCCCTCACCATTCATGTGCACTGGAAGCCACGTGGGAGAAAACTGGGACTGGGGCTAGCCAGCAGCACGACGCCAATTCATGGGTTTCTGTTCATGGAAATGATTTCTGTGATGCTCGCAGAGCCATGAACCTTGACGCTTGGTCAGAGGATTCAGGACCACTTTTAGAAGTGTGCTTCTTAACTTACACCGAGAGGCCCTTGTCAATACGCAACAATTCGTTGTTGTTCTGGTTGTTCTGGTGTTCTGGTGTGCCAATTATCGTGGTGAACAGATCTCAGATGAATGTGTCAGTGGCTGGATCTTGTTACTGTCACCTTAACTCGACACCAAAGCTCCCCCTGGAGCTACAACATCCACCTGACATCACCTGGTGAGACGCCAAGTCAATTAGCCCCGGCCGGAGTTGGGAAGAATGAGGCTGCGTTCGAATAATAAAAGAAATAGGTCCGGAGTCCTTTCCCAACTACTTTACCTTAACACTGTCTCCGCAAATCTGGCTCCACTGACTAAGATACGTCATCGTTATGCAACATTGCATGTTATGGACGTCCGTCTGCTGTGGTGAAACTACAATCATCCCAAGATGGACTACAAAAATACCATCTTAGACTACAAATATATTAATTAATTACCAACATTGGAATTGACATAAAAAAGTGATATAAACCCGACCAGTATAACAGTCACAAAAAGTGAAACGAAATGATTGTCACATTGAGAAAGGTTGCTCACACTCATGTACACAATACATGAATCCCAACTAGTGCTATTGTTTACATGATGATCGGCTGTGTTATTGATTACATGAGAATCGGCTGTGTTATTGATTACACGATGATCGGCTGTGTTATTGATTACATGACGATCGGCTGTGTTATTGATTACATGACGATCGGCTGTGTTATTGATTACATGATGATCGGTTGTTTCCGTGAACAGACGAATGGTGCGTCACTTAAATTGCCGCAAGGAATTGTTGGGACACCACTCTCTCCTTTCCGTTCGTAAAGGAAGGTCCATTGGGAGGCAATAAAGGAGGCATTGAAGCACCTGTCCTTAGCGTTTAGAGGATTCTACCAGGCTTATCATGGCTGCCACTTAGCTACTTCTGGGTCATTCACTCAGTAAGGAAACCTCCGAAGCAAAAAAAAGACTATTGGAACACAGCCTTTACTTTAGCGACTTCAGAGACTTTAGGGGCCCAAATTCAATAGCTTTGCTCATATGTGACTCAGGTCAGATTTTTTCCTGACAGTGTGAACAGGACAAATCACACGGAATCTGATGTTTTAAATTCTGTTTTGGGACACTTTCACCTGTGGACTAAAGTTCCGTGGATAAAGGTCTGACGGTTTTAAATGTGACCTCAGTGTGATCAGTCATATCGGAATTCATGCAACTTTTCCGTCACTCTAGATTAACATTTGGAACAATTCTGCGCTGGCGGGAGTCTCTCAAATAAATACAAAGATGGAGGACGGCTGTGGTGGAGGTGGTCAGTGGTGAGATATGTTCCAGTGAAGACATTCACGTCTCGATTCCACCCCTCCTGGCTCCGACTCCACACACACACCTCTGTACAGAAGTAGCAGCCATTAGGAGATAAAAAGCCATAATAAAAAAAGTGGCTCCCTTTCTCCTCCTCGTCCTCGCCTCATCTGCTCGCGAATTTGCTGGCTTCCACTGCACATCAACTCATAAATGAAACCTTAAAAACGCTGGCGTCTGTGGGGCTCCCCGTTTACTTCTGTGCAACATTACAGCGTGCTGTGTGAAATCTCTTATTGTTCCGTTATCGTTCTTTTGCACATATGTTTCGGTTCGGGACTGTGACGCGTTCACAATGGAATCGGATATCGTCCATATTTCAAACATAATGAGAAACGCCAACGACAAAACAAAACCAAAACGGATTTGAGCACTAAGGCTTGCAGTGTGAACAAAGCCTGACTCACTTTTATTTCATATTCAGGGTAAACGCTGCATCTGTCACATGGGTGTACTGGTTTTAAGTCTGCTGCTTCACGCACGCAAGACTTTGACATCAAGTTGTCGAGTAGCCGTCGTCTTATCGTGTCTGGACACCGTCCACGATCTCTTGAGAGCCTATCGCTTCAACGATAGCTGAAGCCCTGGATGGGAACGCAAGTACCAAGAACACGTTCCTCCCCGTATTAATGCACCGCCCCCCCCTCCCCCCCCAGAGGCCTGCATTAGGCCCGATGTTTTAAACGCTGAGAGCAGATATACAGTACGCCGCAGTGCCCAGCTGGCTAATCGAGAGCCATCAGCATCTGTGGTCAACCTCTCAGCGTCCAGGTTAAATAAAACGCCTAATGAGAGCAGCTGTCGCCAGTTTAGCGGGCAGCAGCGCCGCGGTTCGCCTCCGACTCCCAGCTGGCGGTCCATTGTGTGAACGCAGCCCCGCCGCAGCAGAACACCGGAACGCTGCCGCCGGGTGCATGAAAATGTACTCAAAGACGTGCCTGCGATGTGCTGGAAAGCCCGCGGATCAAAGCCCTTCTTCACGCCTTCGCATCTTTGCGTGTGCGTGTAGCACCGGGGATCAGCCGGTACC
>PIJE02001709.1:87264-108116 GCA_002895965.2 Coryphaenoides rupestris
CGCCAGGGCCCCGGTTCATTAGTTAAAAAGCACCCTAATAAATTCACCACTTTTAATGTTGCGCGGCGCTATTAAAAGCACACCAGGCCCGCCGAGCCCCCGTTTCCCTCCCATTACAGCTTTCAATAAATGACAATCTGCACTCGCCGGTGATGGGTGTGTGTGTGTGTGTGTGTGTGTGTGTGTGTGTGTGTGTGTGTGCCGGGGGCTGAGAGAACACATCAGACTTCTCTGTCTGTCTTTCTTTCAAAGGCCTCCCTAACAACACCTAAAGACTTATTAGCCATTGTGTGGAGGGCACTTTAGATGAGCAAAGCACTTTGTTGCGGAGATGCGCGCGGGGGCTTAAGTTAATGAATAGTGAAGCCACTCCGTCCAGACTAATTTACGTCGCTCAGCACACTCCATATCAATCTGTAGCTATCTGTTACACAGAGAGACCCCCCCCCCCCCCCCCCCCACCCCCACCCTCACAGAGATGAAGGCAGCCGGCCTACTGGCGAGATTAGGAGAACAAAACCCAGGATCGAGGAGAGAACCCAAACGAGACATTTAGCAGATGAAAGCTGCCAGAGAGATGGCACCTCGGGGGATTGGGTTCTTCTTGTTCGCCACTTAGGGCGAGGATTTAGCGGGGCGGGGTTAGTGGGGGCGCCGGGGCAAAAGTTCTGTATTGGCTTACACAGGGACAATAATAATAAGAATAAAATTAAAATAAAAGCCAAGCTTCATTGATTAGGGCTGTAAAAGAGAAGGACACACACAAAACTTCCTTCTCTGTGGGATTCCTTAATTAATTGTTTCCTCCTCTCCAGGAAATGAGCTCCCAGGAGGGAGATAAATCCAACCGATCCATCTCCACGCATTCCTCCAAATGGTAAAGGAGGCAAGACTCAAGCGATACCTACAGATTTTGAGGACAACCAGTGTTGATCTATTCTTACGTCTATAGATGCACAGCGAGTCTCCTTGTACATACCTACCGTGGTGACTTGCTGTGTTTCCGAGTAATGTATTCACCGTACAAACATCGTTGTTTACCCCGAGTTATAACCAAATGAAGCAATTCAACACGCACACAGTTCAACGTGGACGGCTCACAGGCAGACCCAACATGCAAGCATGGTATCTGGCTACAAAGAGCGACATGAGTTAATGTGCAATAATACAACTAGGGAGCTGGCCAGTTTGATGTTGGATCTTGTACTCCTCGGATGAAAGAAACAAAGAAAGTCGAGACATTCGATTGTAAAATTCTGAAAATAATACGGCTATTTAGTGGAATCTAAGTGGAATCCAGCGTGTTTGGTTGGGGGCACAAACAGATAATTGCTATAGACTACACATCATGCTGGTCAGCAACTAAAAGTGGTGAATATGCGATGGGATGGAGGGGGGCTCTTCCCTCTCATCCGTGCTCATCCTCCTTGACCTGTCCGCCGCTTTCGACACAGTGAACCACCAGATTCTCCTCTCCACCCTGGCAGAGCTTGGCATCACTGGAACTGCGTTATCCTGGTTCACTTCCTACCTGACAGATCGCACTTATCAGGTCACATGGAATGGCTCCCTGTCCAGACCCTGCACCCTTGACACCGGAGTACCCCAAGGCTCAGTACTGGGACCCCTTCTGTTTTCTTTATACATTAGATCTCTCGGCTCTGTAATCACATCCCACGGCTTCTCCTACCACTGCTATGCTGATGACACCCAACGGCCAGAGAAGCCGGGCGTGACCGCCTTGCATGCATAATGCTTCTCCAACAAAACTGCACTCCTGTGCTTATGCATACAACTGTATGCCTAATGGACACATTAATAGTCAAGTATTAAGGGAGCGAAGCACTGATGAAAATTGCAATTGACAGGCATCGAGGGGTGCAGCACTCGAGTGTACACACATGCGCGCGCACACGCACACACGTTTTAAAAAAAAGTGTGAAAACAACAGGAGCGATTGTGTAGGCATGGCGATATCAATCGGTCATGGCGTACTCATCTGCATACAGATAAACACTGTAAACGCGCACGCACACACACACACACTGCTGAGTGACCCCTGTTTACTACGACACACATCACAACACGCATCTCAAAATGCCTGGCCGACATCAGCAGATGGACGACCGCCAACCACCTGAAGCTCAACCTCGACAAGACTGAGCTTCTCTTCATACCGGGTAAAGACTGCCCTCAGATGGACCTACTTGTCACCATCGAGGACATCGAAGTCTCCCCTGCACCCACGGCAAGGAACCTTGGCGTGGTACTGGATGACCGGCTGTCCTGCAACGCCAACATTACCTCTGTGGCCCGATCTTGTAGAATTGCTCTCTACAACATCCGCAAGATCCGGCCCTTCCTCACACGTGAAGCAGCGCAGATCCTGGTCCAAGCGCTCGTTATCACTCGTCTCGACTACTGCAACTCTCTCCTGGCTGGACTCCCCGCCTCAACAATCAAGCCCTTACAACGCATCCAGAACGCAGCAGCACGCCTCGTGTTCAACCTACCTAAATTCTCCCATGTAACCCCCCTCTTCCGCAACCTCCACTGGCTCCCGGTAATCGCTCGCATTCGATTCAAGACACTGGTACTGACCTGTTACTATGCGTGTGGTGTGTGTGTTGTGTGTGTGTGTGTGTGTGTGTGTGTGTGTGTGTGTGGTGTGTGTGTGTGTGTGTGTGTGTGTGTGTGTGTGTGCGTGTGTCTCCATCTGAGCTAGCGTGGCATCAGATTGGCTCGCCGCGTCCTACAGGTGCTGCGAGTGCGTGATTACAGCCTTCAGAGCTACAATAGAAGCAGCAACATTACGCCGGCGCCAGGGCCCCGGTTCATTAGTTAAAAAAGCACCCTAATAAATTCACCACTTTTAATGTTGCGCGGCGCTATTAAAAGCACACCAGGCCCGCCGAGCCCCCGTTCCCTCCCATTACAGGCTTTCAATAAATGACAATCTGCACTCGCCGGTGATGTGTGTGTGTGTGTGTGTGTGTGTGTGTGTGTGTGTGTGTGCCGGGGGCTGAGAGAACACATCAGACTTCTCTGTCTGTCTTTCTTCAAAGGCCTCCCTAACAACACCTAAAGACTTATTAGCCATTGTGTGGAGGGCGCTTTAGATGAGCAAAGCACTTTGTTTCGGAGAATGCGCGCGGGGGCTTAAGTTAATGAATAGTGAAGCCACTCGTCCAGACTAATTTTACGCTCGCTCAGCACACTCCATATCAATCTGTAGCTATCTGTTACACAGAGAGACCCCCCCCACCCACCCACCCACCCCACCCTCACAGAGATGAAGGCAGCCGGCCTACTGGCGAGATTAGGAGAACAAAACCCAGGATCGAGGAGAGAACCCAAAACGAGACATTTAGCAGATGAAAGCTGCCAGAGAGATGGCACCGTCGGAGGATTGGGTTCTTCTTGTTCGCCACTTAGGGCGAGGATTTAGCGGGGCGGAGTTTAGTGGGGGCGCCGGGGCAAAAGTTCCTGTATTGGCTTAATACGGGGACAATAATAATAAGAATAAAATTAAAATAAAAGCCAAGCTTCATTGATTAGGGCTGTAAAAGAGAAGGACACACACAAAACTTCCTTCTCTGTGGGATTCCTTAATTAATTGTTTCCTCCTCTCCAGGAAATGAGCTCCCAGGAGGGAGATAAATCCAACCGATCCATCTCCACGCATTCCTCCAAATGGTAAAGGAGGCAAGACAAGATTCTTACATCTATAGATGCACAGCGAGTCTCCTTGTACATACCTACCGTATTACCATATAGTTAGCACCTGCTGCCTGGTGACCGGTGACTTGCTGTGTTTCCGAGTAATGTATTCACCGTACAAACATCGTTGTTTACCCCGAGTTATAACCAAATGAAGCAATTCAACACGCACACAGTTCAACGTGGACGGCTCACAGGCAGACCCAACATGCAAGCATGGTAGCTGGCTACAAAGAGCGACATGAGTTAATGTGCAATAATACAACTCGGGAGCTGGCCAGTTTGATGTTGGATCTTGTACTCCTCCGATGAAAGAAACAAAGAAAGTCGAGACATTCGATTGTAAAATTCTGAAAATAATACGGCTATTTAGTGGAATCTAAGTGGAATCCAGCGTGTTTGGTTGGGGGCACAAACAGATAATTGCTATAGACTACACATCATGCTGGTCAGCAACTAAAAGTGGTGAATATGCGATGGGATGGAGGGGGGGGGGGGCTGTCAACGACTCAACGCCAGAGAAGCCGGGCGTGACCGCCTTGCATGCATAATGCTTCTCCAACAAAACTGCACTCCTGTGCTTATGCATACAACTGTATGCCTAATGGACACATTAATAGTCAAGTATTAAGGGAGCGAAGCACTGATGAAAATTGCAATTGACAGGCATCGAGGGGTGCAGCACTCGAGTGTACACACATGCGCGCGCACACACACGCGCACACACACACACGCTAACGCACACACGTTTTAAAAAAAAGTGTGAAAACAACAGGAGCGATTGTGTAGGCATGGCGATATCAATCGGTCATGGCGTACTCATCTGCATACAGATAAACACTGTAAACGCGCACGCACACACACACACACTGCTGAGTGACCCCTGTTTACTACGACAGACATTAGCATGAGTGACAGGAAGGTTAAGAGCGGCGGACAGTTACACGGGTCACTCACAGTGCGGCCGAAAATTGATCCGTTTACGGCCAACGGAGCCAACCGGAGGGCGACTTCATAAACAAAAGGGCAGATTTACAAAAGAAAGGAAAGGAAAGGAGGACTCTTTGGTTAACGCTGGATAGGATACGCTCTCCGCCGCCGCCGCCGCCGTGATGGATGGTGGGAGTCCACTCTCCGGGACAGGACGAGCGCAGTGACTTTCAGAGACAATGATGTGTGCAGACTTCTCATCCCCGTCCTCTGGCCTCCCCCCGACCGATGGGGGGGTGGGTGGGGAGGGGACTGAACACCTGTCTGTCCGGCCAGCTGACCCCTACGAGGGTGAAGGCTGCTAGACTAGGAGGATGTGTGTGTGTGTGTGCAGATGTGTGTGTGTGCGTGCGTGTGCGTGTGTGTGTGTGCCAGTCAACATGTCAATCAGCCTGACGGGTCATTGTGTCTGCTGACAGTTGGCTGAGCACTACAGCACTTCCATTAAGAGAGAGCATCACTCACTGGTCATTACGGTCCCCCGGGCCCCGGCAGGAGACCACGGGACCCTCTGCGTACGCGTTTAGATACCGACAAACTGCGCTGGCGTGGAGCCGGCCTCACGGGCTACACAAGTCTGATCCCCGTGATCAGAGTGGCTTGCTTAAACGCCACCCATCTGCATATTTGCATAGCAAGACTGTTGTTGCGTATATATAGTGTTTCCCCCGGTGTGTGTGTGTGGTACACTATGTTGGTGTGTGTGTGTGTGTGTGTGTGTGCACGGTGCGGATGTGCTGATGCACGCAGGGAGGTTTTAGTGTGATGATGATGACGGTGGTGATTCCCGACATTTCCAATTATGGTATAACATGTAAAATAACATGACAAGAAACCACATGTGTGAGGGCGGGAGCCAACCATTTTTGGCATTAAAGTGTAGGTGTGGTGGGGGGGGGGGCACTTATGATGTACATGTTTTAAAATGTTAAAAAAATCTAAAAGTGACACATACAGGCATACGCTGCTTGCATCTCTTACCTCATCGAGCTCAGAGATGTAGATGGGTTTCTCGTCAAAGCCGACGCTCATGGGGTCGTTGGCTGGGATCTCCACCTCCTCGTACATCTTGTTGTTGTCTCTCCGGATGCCCTCTGGCAGCAGCAGCTGAACGTCATAAACGTGAACATTAACCAAAATCCAAGGTATCACTAAAAAACACAGGTGACCTTCCACCGCCCACTCCGCATATATTTTATACACACCGCGAAGCCGCCGCGGCCGACAATCCGTCTGCCAGAGTATATTATGTTTCTGGCAATCAACCAGAAGGCGTAAAAAGTGAGACGTCTCCTTTAGTTGCCGTACCCCTTCTCTCCAGCAGGGGGGGCGTATCCAGGGCATACCCAATCCTACAACCTGGATTAAAGCGATGGCTTGTGGGGTATCTGCTGTCCAATGGCCTTCACCAAAGCAGTTCAACATGAAGCAACATCTCATTGCTTTTGCATGTTGTATGTTCTTAGATGTTGGAAACGTGCTCAGAATCGCACGTCTGCTCTTATCCCAGCTATTTATGCAGGCAACCTAGCAATTATGAAACTCGCTTCTAGTTTGTCTCGTAAACAGCTCTGTGCTTTAGGGGACGCAATATATTATATATCTGCGGGTCATCCCTTCAACAAATGTACTCTTTGTAAGTCGCTTTGGATAAAAGCATATGCCAAATTCCCTAAATGTCAATGTAAATGTAAATGTAATGTAAATGTAAATCTCAAAGGACAAGAAGGCAGCCCATGTGGAAGACTAAACGGTGGTAGTACGTGTTCTAGGGATGTAACAGTTACTGGTTCCATGATAAACCACGGTAAAATTCCAGACGGTTAGCAGAACCGTGTCAAATAAAAAAAAAAGTCATGGTTTAACCGTGGTTGACTACCTGCTGCTATCTCCCGAGTCATCTTCGTGACCACCACGCGTTACTTGTACAGCCAACGCAAGTTAGTTGACTTTTAGCTGCAACGCATGATGTGGGAAAAGAAGAAGTTTCTGTTAATGTGTGTTACGGTGAACTACAAAATTTTAACAATACCGCGATAATAATGATAATTTTGATTATCGATAATCATAATATTACATTTTCATAACGTTACATCTCTAATTGTTCTGTGGTACATCTGGGTTGTGAATGAGCAGGCAGCCACAGTGGCATTTAAGGGGAGAGACTCTGACTCCTCTGAAGCCCTTCGGCTGAGTCTGTGCAGGTTTGTTGCAGAGAGTCATGGAATAACAAATATTCAGAAGTAAAAAGAGAAGGAGGTGGCTCATTCTGAAGCGTATACCACCTTGAATTAAATATCCGTCCCGGGATTAAGTATTATCTTATGATCTCTGATCTTATCCTGCTAGTATGGGTTCTGCAATACACCTTTGATACACAGTGAGAGGGGTGTGTGTGTGTGTGTGTGTGGGTATGCATGTGTGTGTGCGTGTATGTGTGTGTGTCGGGTGTGTCGACGAACTCTACAGTCCGACCGCGCCTCACCTTGGCTCCGCCCACAAAAGCGGGGCTCTTGGCGGCCTCGGCGTAGCAGTCGTACACGTTGGGGTAGCGGACACGCTCGTACACCCGGTCCCTGCTCAGCACAGGCTCCCGGCGTGCGGTCAGCAGGGCCTGCTCCCTGAGGGGGGCCACCGAGGAAGAAGAGGAAGAAGAAGACGCGTTAACATCGAACGCGACTAAAGACCGGACTCTCGTCTCTGAGTGTGTGTGTGTGTTTCAGATTGTGTGGCCGTTTGACGGGTTTAATGACACTAAGGAGCAGCAGAGGTGGGGAGCATTACACACACACACACACACACACACACACACACACACACACACACACACACACACACACCGTGGCTTACCTCTCCGCTAATCTATTCCTTCACACTCTGCTACATTTTGGTTTTTAATTAAACAGATCATTGCCCTTTTTTTATCCGCTAAAATTAAACTCTGGGAAAAAAGTTGCTCAGAAGTATACACACACAGACACACACACAACACACACACACACACTGTGTTGTGGGGGGGGAGTCATCTAGTCTCAGACACAACACAGAAATAATAAAACGACCAACTGGGGACAGCGGTTGAGATCAGTAAAGGTCAGCAAAGGACTTTGAGGAATGGCGACACGGCTACCTCTGCGACCTCATCTCCTTTAGGTCAAAGTTGAAGGACGCGTCGGAGAGGTCGTCCTCCGCGCCCTTTGCCCTTCCTCCTGTCCCTCTTCTCCCCCCGGCGGTACACCTTCATCATCTGCCTCTCCTGCTCCGACTGGATGGTCACCTGACAGCCGAAATTGGGCCTGCCGCCCTCGCCGCTGCCGCGCCCGCCGTCTGGGAGGGAGACAGGCAGCAGGGAGAGACAAGCAGACGGCGTTACAGGGAGACACCCGGTTAAAGACACAGCAGCAGAGAGACAGCGAGGAGATTGGAGTGAAAAACAGGAACACAACAGCACTACTTGAGGCAACACAGTTCATGTTGACATGTAAGCATCGTAAATTGTAAATAAATGTTTTAGCAAACGTCTATATTTTAGCAAACATCGATGACGTCTTGACAGGATATTGATCGACACGTTAAATGCGACGCGTTCCTGGGGAAACAGCTGCTGCAAACATAAAGCAAACGACAATAAATCATGGAATATGTACAGTGCATATTGTGCATCAAATAATCATAATATAACAATCACGGTGAAAAATGAAGGAGAGATCATCCGCCACGAGGCGTTGTCCCTGCGGCACAGTGAGGGTTAACCCCCCCCCCCCCCCCCCGACAGCACAGCCTCCCTGTTTGAGGCACAACAGCTCAATAGCAGCCAGGATTGCTCTTGAAAGCAGATGAGATCTGATGATTGCACTGCAGTGTGGGCTGATTGACTGAATGATTTCTTCTTTATCTGCTCTGAGGGCTCTACCTGCTCACTCACGCTCTCCACCACTTGCCTCAGCCCCTCCTACGCAGGCTTTAACCCTGTCAGTCACGCGCACACGCACGCATACACACACACATACACACGTATGCGTGCACGATCCCTGCTCAACACACCGCCCCCCCCCCCCCCCGGCCCACTCAATTTCCCCTACTTCATGCATCCAAGTGCCCGACTCCATGCTTTCAGCCTCTTCCAAAACAGTAAAACTCTGTTAGCTTTGGGTAAATACATCAGTGCACACATAGTGAAATCTGCTCGGAAAAACGTTTTGTTTTGGGTATTTTTACTGTTCGTCTCACAACCTTCCCGTCGAGCACAAGACTCAAAAATCAATAGTTGAGAGTTGAGAGGCGGGAATGCTTCAGCAACCAAATATCACAAAAGATTCATGAATTTAAATTAAGATATATATATATATATATCAAAGTACAGTTGAACTGTGTGTGAACCGGTTGATCTCGCATGAATCAGAAATGACATGAAAAACGCAAACAAATACTGGCACTTGGAGTAGCTCAAGAAGCTACCGATTGAGACTCGAACATCAAATCCTGTGCCAGGCTTCTCTCCGGCTCTGGCAACACACTACGCATCACAAGTTTACACTCCAGAACCCGGTCGGGGACATTTGCCCCTCGCCGCAGCACACAAACACGCCAATATTGTACGTCTGCACGCGGTCGGCCCATTTGCACTCGTGTACAGTCAGACACAGCAGCCCTGGGCACGGCGGGGGGGGCCCTGTCTACACCGCCGCTGTCAACTCCCCCAGCTGGCGGGGGAACCCTGGAGCGCCATCCCGCTGCTGGCCCGGGGTACTGATGCGGTCGCCGTGGGGATAGCTGGCCCGGGCGGTGGGTCAACCTTTGACATCGCCACCCCCCCCTCCCCCCCAGCCAAGCGGCTCCTGTGACTGCCAGGCGCCTGCCTTGTCACAGATCAGGAGGCCACTAATTAGCCGCTTCCTCGTTAATGAAGCTTTGTTAATTATGCGAGGCGGAGCCAGGTTGTCGGTGGCATCGCTGGGTCCCTGAGGGGGGCGTCCCGGTCGGAGGGGACGTCAGACAGCGCCCACCACGCTTGCTGGGGACCAAGTGGCCGTGTGGACACCTGCGACAGAGTGACGCTACGAAGGCCATGAAAGAGAAATTATCTGAGTTGCGAAAAGGACCAGTGAAGGACAAAAGGCCATTGTTAGACATTCTTCCAACACCTGGTGGCAATAGAGAACAGCGTGTTAAACAGCGCGCTTGATTAGCGCACGTATTTGTTTTACCCGCCTCATAAAATGTCAAGTATAAAGAATAGCAGACTATGATTTCAGGTCTCTACCTCTCTCTCTCTCTCCTCTCTCTCTCACACACACACACACACACACGCAATGTAATGTACACAATACAATTAGGAGGACAGTAAATAGCTGCCGATTATGTCGTCAGGGATAATAAAAATCAACCATGCTGAATCTAAACACAAGGCTTAAATACGATGCTATTTGATCAACATTTGCATAATTATGTATTAGTGCTATTCCTGCGCTCATTACATTGCAAAATATAATAAAAACCCAGGTATTTAATTGCCATCATCAGGCTGTTTAGGGGGGGATCTAAATACGGTCGCTCCTTTACAAATCATTTCAAATATTGTTTGAAATGCTACAAGCGATAATATATATTTCATGTGAAAAATGTAATGCAGGCATTCAGAACACACCACGGAGGTTAGGAAAGCGTGGATAATGCAATTTTCTTGTTCAGGGTTAATCAAGAATCACCATTACATGGAACTGAAGGTCCCCTCAGGTTTTAGTCTAATAACCTTGGCCCTCCTACTCTCTACTTTTCTAGTCACTTGAATCCTTTATCCTTCTTCCCTTCCTCATGATTTCTTTCACTTAATATTTGAAATAGATTTTTTTTTTTTTCACGTAATGATCTCCTCTGCTCGAATATCATGAGCTGCATTAAATGAACCTGCGGTTTGGAAATTGCAAAAGTTTACGTTTGTATGCAACCCAGCGACCAGAAATTAAATTTAGAAGGTTAGTAGTAGTAGTAGTATAGTAGTAGTAGTAAGGTATGTGTGAAGCACACAATTAAATGGCAACAGACTGCTTTACTATGACTTTTCTGGCAAATTTTGAGGTGATTGCTGCAGTTATTGGTTTACTTATGGTTGCATCACATGAACCAGAATGCATTTCATTTGATTTGTGTTGATGGATACAATTGAATTTGAATATATTTCAAAGTGCACCATAGACATAGCTGACATCCCACCGTCCGGGCCACGCAGCCAAACTCTGCGCGGTGTTTTGTTCTGCAGTAAGTGTGTCTGCGTCTGAACCAACCCCGTCGCGCCCCAACACGGCCTCCGCCCTCCGCCCTCCGATCGGCCAAGCCTAACAGGATGGCTTGGAGTGTGAAATTAGCCGGGCTCCGGGGCTTAGTGGCCACCAGGTGCATTTTTCCCTTTTGTCTCGTCTTTTGTGTCACACCAAATAAATGGTCCCTGGGTCCCCGGCGTCGGCGACACCCTCCCTGGAGACTCCGGCGCCGGCGAACCGCGCGGGAAAATAGGCCTCGTTCTAAATTCCAATAGGCCTGATGGGCCCGGGACTCCAGACGCCTGCTCCAGCCGGTAATGTGGCACCATTAGTGTGGCGACCCGCGTTTGCATTCCGCGCAGCGCGTAAAATATGACCAGAGGAGAGAGGGGAGGTAGAAAGGTGCAAACATACCTCAGAATTATTATTTTCCAATGTTTGTGTGTGTGTGTGTGTGTGTGTGTGTGTGTGTGTGTGTGTGTGTGTGTGTGTGTGTGTGTGTGTGTGTGTGTGTGTGTGTGTGTGAGAGAGAGAGAGAGTGTGAGAGTGTGTGTGTGTGTGTAGGGCCGTATTTGATCACATCTCCCCAGAACACAAGAGATGAGAGAAGCCATTAAGTGCGTGCTTTCCCCCCCCAGTACGCGACTCCTTCCGTTTCCATCTTGAGGGTCGCCCCCTCACCTCCGCTCACCTCACCTCCCCTACTCTCGCCGCGCTTTGATGTCTGCCCTTTCCTGCTCTGTAACCACTAATGTTGGACAGCCGCAGCCACGCTGGGGTTTCGGTCGGCCGTTAAGGAAAAAGAAAAGTGTGTGTGATCTCGGGAATTAGTGCAATTTCAGATAACGTTGGTAAAAACGAATCTCCCCGGAATAAAGATGCCGAAGGAAAAGACACCAAGTATGAGGATACAGGAACACACATGTACGTGCCCTTAAGTAGAATATGTACAGTACGTGATTTGTTGCACACACAGTATATATAAGATAAGTATATACAAGATAAGATATAGATAAGATAAAACTTTATTGATCCCGAAGGAAATTCTTGTGCCAGAGGTTGCATTGCCATAGAATAAACAGTAGAGAAATAAACAATAGAATATATAGGGAAGGTAAATATATATAAGCACCATTCTAACGCCACATCCAACTACGACCAACACCAGCCATCAACGCCTTTAATCTCCAAACCGCAAACTTAGCGTTCAACGGAACCAAGGAGGAGGAATGAACTCTGTATCCATGTACAAACTGCGGCCTTCCGTCCTGCAGTGAGACGAGCAGAAGCCCCGGCGGTGCGAACGCTATCTGCTCGTTGATAAACATGCAAAGTGCCGAGCGGCAAACTGCAATTTGAGGAAGCTAATCAGCAGTAGACAGGCGCTCCCCGCTAAACCCTAGCCGTCCTGACGCCGCGCAGGAAGTACCGAATTTAATCAGCCTTTTTCCTCGCCCGTCCTGACCTTACCCCCGGTCGTCAAGGCAACGCTAATCTCAAAAGCCGCCTGGCAGGTGAACTTTCTGACAGGTGAGCGAGAGTCCGGCAGAACTTCCCCCTCCGCGCGCGCGTGTGTGTGTGTGTGTAACTCGAGCCGGGCTTGGAACCCGCGGTGGAAACAAAAGAATAACTCACGGATTCGCTTTCTGTAAACTAATTGGCCTCACGGCCGGGAACATGCTGCTAGACACACGGAGCGATTATCTAAAACATTTACAAAAACACAACGCCGACACGGTCAAGGTAACGCACTGATTAAATAAATGATTGAATCAAACTATTATTTATTAACGACTGAGGCTTTAAGGTCATGTAGACTGTGTTGTTTTAAAAAATGGAAGGGGGGTGGCTGAACTCGTGTTCCCCAGGCATCAGTATGAATGTTTCACAAGCGGCCAGCGCGTCCCGTCGGCGTGGCCGTATCCTTTACTCCGGGTCCTGCTGACCTTCTCCATGTCCTGCGGCCCGTCTGCCACCGTGACCGATCCCTACGCTGTCCTGCTGCGGGTGTCCACCGCCACCGCCACCGCCGCCGCCACGCTACCCGATCTCCTCGCGTCACAAACATCCAGAGTCAGCACAGCAGCCCAGGCCAGCTTCACATCAACAACAAAATACTAAAAGTTTCCTTGATAACAAGGCTATCCATTACTCTGCTTTGCTACTGCCACTGCAATTCGTTCTCCACACAACAGGGGAAGAACAGAAACAAACAAACAATGCTTTTGAAAGGCCGAGTCTGTGTGACTTCAGACGGTGACAGAAGCGTTTGGGGGGGAAATTGTTTTCAGAAAAAGTTTTGTCTCCCGGTCCTTTGATGCCTCGTCGCAGACAATCAGTCGTGCCGATGGGGAATTCATCCCCCGGTGTACCTCCGTCATCAGCCACCAAATACACCACCAAGTACAGCTCACGAACACTGGTGAGCGTTAGCACCACGGTTAGTGTTAGCACCAGGGTGAGCGTTAGCACCAGGGTTAGCGTTAGCACCACGGTTAGTGATAATGCAATCAAGTGATGTGACCTCAATGAATGTGTTTGATCCGATATTATTAACAAACTGAAGAAAATGGATAAAAACTATCTCTATAAAAACCAATGCACTGTAGGACAAGCTAAGAGTAGAATAAAAAACATTAAAAGGAAATGCAAGACAGTGTCAGAAAAGATAAGACTAGGATGAGAAACTGTTCAAAGGAACTACAATCAGGAAAGGCTCGCCGGTAAGTTTTAAGACGAGACTTAAAAGAGATCGCTGACTGGGCCGGCCTGACTTCCTCGGGCGGATCGCTCCAGAGCCTCGCGACCCTGACTGCAAAACGCTCCGTCTGCTTCAGTTCTCAGCAGGGACTCTGGAACAGACTGATATCTCCGCCCAAGGACCTCGGAGTACGCACCGGCGTTTGCAGCGCTAAGCGGTCTCAGATATAGCAGGGAGAGCCTTAAGAGTTATCAGTAAAATCCATTGTAAAATATAGAGCGAGAGGGAAAATACGCAGGTGGGTGCAACACAGGGGGGTGTTGTTTGAAATAGCTAATGTGCCAGCAACGCAGGCACGCTACAGAGAGCACCGCTCTAACACAGGGCTCACACTGTCAAGGTGGATTAAGTACAAGCTCATACAAAAGCAATGACCTCACCTTTTACACCAGCCAGGCACTCCTAATGTAAACCAATGAATGTATAATGCAGAGACAACACGTGTGTACTGTGTAGGCAACTCTGCAGAGTTAAGGCCGTGCATACCGTGCTACACTACTGGCACCGAAGTACAATATCACACAACGTAGTAATGTGTCATTTATATTATTCATGAAATGCATTAGGAAAAGGATGTGGGCAGAGAGCTTAGCCACGGGTTACCTTTCTGGTTAAATCAATCCAAAACTACCCAATTAAAAGATCAACCGTGGAAGGATAACATCTCGATGTGTGCGATGGGGGTTTCGATTGCAACAGGAGCACATACGACGGACTCACACGCTACCCTGGCTCAGCAAGCAGGGCCCGTGACGCGGAGGATCGGGGAACATGGCCGGGACACGGAGCCCCCGCGTGGCTCTCAGACTCCGCATTACAGATTCTGAGTCCCTGACAGAGCTCAGTTAAAAGACAATTTGATGTGCGGCGGTGGCGGCTACGAGGGTGAGCAAAGGACAAGGGGATGACGGGATTAGGTTTGACTTTGAAATCTGAAACAGTCGCTCTTCGCCTCGGAGAGAAACATTGGAAAGACACACCGCGTGGCCGACAGTCACAGAGAACACCGGGTCCTCGAACGCCCGCACAAGAAGGGTGGCTTGAGGAACAGAAGATCCCACAGAGCTAACGTTACATGGACCGCCGACACGCTACCTTCCGGTCATTGCATTTTAAAAACATCTCCCACAATTGCATAAGCAGAAGGGGTGCGATGTTACAGTGAATTATCATGTGCAATACTTCCTCTCACCATTCTTATTACCCTTTTATTACACTTCAATTATTGCCAACTTGTTTTTCTGACTGAATATTTTATCCTATATTTTTATATTTCTCCTAGGCTCTCCTATGCTTTTTTTTTTTTTCTTATTCTACTGTTTATTTCTCTATTGTTTATTATTCTATTGCTATGCAACCTCTGGCACACAAATTAATAAAGATTTATCTTATCTTATCTAATTGTAATATCATATATAATGGGTTGATTTGTGGCTTTTTGTACTTTGGGCAGGACAGAGAGGGAATGACATGTAGCATCGGACCACAGGGGGGAGTGGAACCCGGGTCACTACAAGGCCTATTGTCTGCATGGCTAGCAGTCCAGTGGGGTTGAGTCCAGGGGGTCGTTTGCCCCCTCCCTGAAATATTTATTTTGCTAGTATTTGCTGCGAGGAGGACGTTGGCGACGTTGCTATGGAGATGCTGTGGTTGCCGCGGCGCTGTCTCACCTGGTGGGCAGCCAAGCCTGTCTGGTGGCATGGAGAGGAGGGAGTCTACGATGGCGGACCTCCGCTGGAGGAGGGTGGAGCTCACATCCAACCCCTCTGGGCCCAGCAGCTCAAACAGCTGGAGGAGGAGAGGAGGGAGGGAGGGAGGAGGAAGAGGGATGACATCAGCAGCTGTGAGACAAAAACAAAATCACACACACACACACACACACACACACACACACACACACACACACACACACACACACACACACACACACACACACACACACACACACACACACACACACACACACACACACACACACACACAGTACATCCATTGTATGTTCAGCCCCTCTAAGCATGCTTTGAGTGCCAGGAGTGAGCACCTGGTCATTACCATCCGCCTGGTACAGAATATGCTATGCTGTCGCTTAGCCTCCCAACACACAGCCACCTGGCACTTAGCTGGTGACAGCACAACAAAAACGACAACAAAAGCACATACAACCAGAAAACAGAAAGAAGTAGGACCTCGGTGCCTTATTGTCGGACTACAGTGCTGGGGGAGGCGCAGCAGGACCCCATCAGTGCACATACCGGCGGGCAGATGTGCCAAAAGACACACGGAACCGAGCGAGACATCGCTGGCTGCTAATTGGCTGATTTGCCAAAGCAAGGAAGGGAGGAAGGAAGGGAGGGAGGAGGGAAGGAAATAAAGAGAAAGAGAGAAAAGCGACATTTCCTCCCTCCGTGCATCCGGATAATGAGTTCAGCATCGCTCTGCGCCGCTCGGCGGTGGCGCAGCGACAGAAATACCGCGCGGTATCCAGTGTGACGCCTTTATTTGATGTGCTTTTGGTCAGTGTGTTGTCGTCGTCGTCGCTGTTGTCTTAGTTTATAGAGCGTGCGTCTCACCCGGCTCTCGTGAATTCTGTCCTTGAACAGGACGCGCCAGGTGAGCCCTCCTCCAAGACGGTAAATACAGTCAACAACTCCGGTGAATCCCACGGACCTAATAATGCTGCAGGCGGTGTATCAGCTCACAACAACATAACATAGGATTTAATTTAATGGACAGTAAAACAGCATGTCGATGGGATGTGCGCGTGCGTGCGTGTGTGTGTGTGTGTGTGTGTGTGTTAGTGTGCACGTGTTTTACAAGTGAAAGTGTGGAAGTTGAGAGCACAAATATAATCTCAATATGTGTTTGAACCGGATCTCTTGTCTCTCTCCGACGAGCCATCCTTCTGACGGCCGTACAGTCACGCCAAGATGTCAATTTACCTTTAGTTATGAGTAAAAGTATTCAAATATGAACATATTCACATCCCCTGCCTACTCCTCACCGCCCGCCCCCCCCTCCAGGCCAAGAACAGACGCTCCCCAGGAAATGTCATCAACGCAGGGCCACAAATGAGGAATAATACGAGGCCGGTTGGACCGACTGTCTGCTTTAATGGCGCTGAACACATAGCCTTTAAACTTTACTGTTGACTTTGGAACCACACAGAGAGAGCACTGTGAAGAAAGAGAAATCTCCCACCCACCCACCCACCCACCCACACACACCCACCCACACACCCACCCACCCACCACCCACCCACACACCACCCACCCACCACACACACAGGGCACATGTGTATACGCACACACACACACGCAAAGGGCACTCCACATCTAAAGATGTCAGTGGGAGAGTTGGGCTCCAAATGTCAACTACGTGAGGAACATTGGAACAGAATGTAACCAAGCTCAGGTAGTACAATACTGCCTTACTGGGAGGCAAGGAAGGCAGGTGAGAGCGAGAGAGAGAGAAACACACACACACACACACACACACACACACACACACACACACACACACACACACACACACACACACACACACACACACACACACACACACACACACACACACACACACACACACACACACACACACACGCACACACACAAACAATCCAAAAAATAAATCCAGGGGTAAGAGAATTGCGGTGAAGAGGGAAGATAGCAGAACGAACAGGATAACATCTTAATAAATTGCATTACATGGGGTTGCAGAAAGCTGTGTGTTTTTCTGCTCCCAGAGAATCGAGAGACAATGAGAGCGGGAAGAGGGGCTGTGATAAACAGTGTGGTTAGCACACCGGCACAAACACAAAACAAAATGGCGGTCTCTGCTCGCCACTTCAACGCGCTTCCCTTTCCACATGTGTTGTCTTTTGGCCAAACACTAGAGGCTAGAGTCTGCCAGTGCTCTTAATGACATGCATCTAAAAATGCAAGAGACTTTGGGTAATTAGTAAGCAGAAGGCCTCAAGATGGACATTTTCTCTGCTAGTTGTATCCTGTGGTGATGTTGACATTATTCTATTTCTTCCACAAGTGGATAAACTGAAACCTGACATGATGGGCTCTTGCGTGAATGTGATCTCGGGAATCCAGCTGCCTCTCAAGGTTAGATTCCCCACTCAGCTAGCTACATATTAAATAAATACAACTAAAGACCACATTCAAAGTGTAGTTATGGTACACGACAAGAAAACAGCCCACACACCAAACTAGGAGGCATCATGATGAAAGGTCAAGTTTGACCAGGCCTGAGAGCCAGGCAAAGAAAGACTGTACACCTCCGTGCAACAGATACAGATGAAGGCCAGCGTTGTAGAACCGTAAAGATACTAACTTTACCCCATAGGGGTCACGGCACACCGTGTTCTCCGCAAAATACCAAACTCGGCGGACACATCTCGTACGAAAAGAAAAAAAAAGGTGTGGAAGACAACCTCTGAAATGCCAACGTATAGCACAGCACATGTCAGCGCAGCCTTTCTCATTGGTGGCGTTAGAGCGAGGATATTTTGTTGGCGGAACATCGAGAACATTTGGCAGTAGAGTTGGGTTCTGGGTACGGAGCGAAAATGTTTGTCAATCTTTGCAGAATTGCGTGTGGGTGGCTGTTTTGCTGGTGTCCACGCGAGGCAATATCAGCACCTGGCCTTCGTCAATTTCAGCTTGATTTAATTTGTGTAAATAATCATTTGTAAGACTGCACACCGTTTTCACAAAGTTCATGAAGACATCTACTTCTACTGTAAATCTACTCTTATTGGCCAAGCGGTGCCACTGGGCAATCATGTCCTACAACGCTGTGCAATCAGCGTCAACGCTGGTTAACAAAATGCGCTCATCCCATAATTCTGCCAGGTTCTCTCGCCAGCTGCCATATATTATAAAAGCCATGATTTTGAACTGCAGTGGGCAGGTTTGTCAACCATGACCTATTTTGCTTGCGGCGCAATTAAGTAGATATGTTGACCTTTATGGAAGATTAGATGAGGTTTAACAAGGCCTCTGTAGTGCAGTGAGTGTGAAGTTTTGCCTGAGGAGAGTAAGGATGTCAGAGAGTGAGCAGCAACTCAGCTTGTTACAGTTTGTTTACTAGACTGGTTCTCCCCCTAGTGGTCAGGAATTATTGAATGCTGCTTCCATTGCCATAATAGCTAAAATATTGAAGTTTTATCCCTACCAACTAAAGTATAGAGCAACAGACTTTAGTTAGAACAAAACTAAGCACTAACCTTAACTTAAGGGTATTTGTTCAACCTGCAAATGTGAGTAATTAGCTGTGATTAGAGATGAGAAACTTGCTGTATGCTAACACATACTTAGTTATGAAAGTGATATGTTCTGGATTTGGAATTTTCAAATATTAAAAATGTATGGACCATCCACCCATTCATACACACATTCATACATAAACCACAGAGCGAAGAGAGCAAGCATCACTTAGTTCCTTATTCTGATTGGCTGGAGCATTATTAAAACAACATAAGGCAGCACCCATATTTGGAAATCAATTGTCCATCTAAGGCCAGACTGATATTCACTTTGAAACGCAAACTTGAATATCTGGATGGTCTCACGAGGCGAACACAGAGTCACAGTCAACATTCAAATTCTAAACGTTGTTTCGTTGTCGTTGTTGCCATGCTGTCCAGGCCAATGGAGTTTATTAACCTCCTGAAGTCCAAAAACTCCAATCATGAAATGTGTTCTTGACAGCAGGATGATAGCACACTGTACATGAATGTGCCTCTTAAAACAGTGATTTTCGTCCATAAGGCACTTCAATGGCTCGGCTATTAATATTTTAGGTATTCTAAAATGGACTCGCCTCAGGTTCAAATGACTTATTTAACAGCTTTGGGATAGGATTGATTACATTTCCAGAGACCAGTCAGGGGTTCATGGTCTCAGAAATGTAACTAAACAAACAACCACAAACGCTTCTAGGGTCTAGCATGCATTGGGCTGGTTAACGAACCTCATTCTGCAGCTCGTCATCGCTCTTGTGCGAGGCCAGCATCTCAAACAAGGAGGTGCACAGCTCCTCCGGGCTGGAGGAGATCATGTTGCCTCCGTCCAGGTACTTCTCCACCTCCCCCCTGAGAATGGCTCCATCCACAGAATGGCTGCTGGGCTCCCCTGAACCGTACTCCTCGCGCCTGGCCACCACCCCGCCCCACCTGGTGGCTGCTCAGGAAACTGTTGAAGTCCAGGCCCACCTCTTCCTCATGGCTGCCCACCCACAGAGGGGTCCCACTGGGATCCAGGGGTGTAAGCTGTCGTAGGAGAAGGCGATGTTGCGTCCGAAGGCGCTGCCCTCGCTGGGGGTGGCGGGAGGAGCTCTGGGCGCGGACAAAGTCCTCCACCGGGGACTCCCCGAGGGGCGCCACGAGCTGGGCCACCGCCGCACACGAGGCCTCGGCTGCAGAGGCGGGGAACGGCCCAAACATCTGCTTGATGGCCCGCGTCTCCTCGGTGCCCACGTGGTCTTTGTTGTGGAACGTCTCGAAGAGGAAGACGGCTGCGCTTTCAATGGCTTCCTGGCCATTCTCAGCCCCCACTGTGAATGAGAGACGGAAGCATGACATTCAGTGTTTCAGCGTATAGCCGTCGCTGGCGTCATCACATGGATTAGAAACTCAATTTTGAACACTGACTAGAGCTAACGTTACGGTGGACAAAACCGAAATAAGGGCAGCAGCACACAATTATATTCATAGTCGATTATTATCAAATTATTATGATTAATTATGCACTGCAACAATGATATTTACACCTTTAGTGTGTGTCATTTTCAATAAAGCAATATAGGGTTAAATAGAACCTCACTATTTAAACGATTGCAAGCCTAACTTATTGAATTATTATTCATCTGATTGTCTCAATACAGTATTCTCCTGTGTTTCACTCAACACTAGGCATTTTCAATTAATCATAAGTGGTTTCGTCAACTTTGTCACACCTGTGGTGTTCCGGGCCTAAAATGGCTGGCAGAGGAAATGAATGGAAATGAATTATGTTCACACACACACAGACACAGACACACACACACACACACACACACACACACACACACACACACAAATAGTGGACAAATCCACAAACACATGAAAGAGA
>PIJE02001710.1:0-7500 GCA_002895965.2 Coryphaenoides rupestris
AAGGAAGCGCAAGAGCGAGACAGACAGTTCGCGCCAGGTAACGAGAGCAAAACACGAGAGCGAGACAGATAGTAGGAGAGCGAGACAGTTTGCGCCAAGAAAGTGTTCATGCACACAGAGTGGCTGACGAGGCCATTCTCGGCCTGTTCGTTTCCGACACCGACGAAGAGGACTTTTCAAATATGCTCTGTGTGTGTGTGTGTGTGTGTCTGTGTCTGTGTGTGTGTGTGTGTGTGTGTGTGTGTGTGTGTGTGTGTGTGTGTGTGTGTGTGTGTGTGTGTGTGTGTGTGTGTGTGTGTCTGTGTGTGTGTGTGCGTGTGTGTCTGTGTGTGTGTGTGTGTGTGTGTGTGTGTGTGTGTGTGTGTGTGTGTGTGTCTGTGTGTGTGTCTGTGTGTGTGTGTGTGCATGTGTGTGTGTCGTCCTCACCCAGCAGCATTAACCTGTCACCCAACTTACAAATGTTCCCACTGAATTATGTAAACCGCTGAGAAATAAAGCCCCCAAAAAGCATCAACTTCTCTCCCGTCATTTCATTATTCATCACGTGGCGCCGCGTCGGAGCCCCGTGACGGATGACTTATTGAGCACCGCGGCTCGGCCCCCGACGGGCGGCGGGCCTACTAAATGTACTACACACTACTACGAACAATTTAAATATTAGCCCATTTACATTTGCCTCGGCTGAGAAATAAAGCCCCCAAAAAGCATCAACTTCTCTCCCGTCATTTCATTATTCATCACGTGGCGCCGCGTCGGAGCCCCCGTGACGGATGACTTATTGAGCACCGCGGCTCGGGCCCCCGACGGGCGGCAGGCCTACTAAATGTACTACAACTACACACTACTACTGCAGTACATCTGGAGCGGCAATCTCCAGTAATCTGACCGGAAAGTATTCATTGCGGTAAATTACAGTACATGCGTGCTTCCCGTCACGCTCACACATGCAGGCGACACGCGGCGGGACGCCATTACGTCACTCGGGGCGAATAACCGCAGAGCAGAGCGTCCACATTCTGAGGCCTTCCATCCCCAGGCCCCCCCTTCCACACTCACACACACACACACCCACGCACACACACACACACACACACACACACACACACACACACACACACACACACACACACTCACACTCAAACATAGCTACACAGACTTCCCACACAAACTGGCGGCGCTGAGCGGCACGCCAGCTCCTCCATGAGGCCAGGCTGGGAACTGCACCACCAGATGCTTCCTCTGATGCAGACACGTTTTTAAATTGTCCTCAGACACACACACACACACACACACACAACCTCAAATTACAATTTCACACACACACTCCAAAGTACAAGCACACACACGTACACACCCACACACGCACAATCTCACACACACTCAATGTACGTACACACACACAGACACACACACATCAAATTACAATGACACACAATCACACACACTCAAGACACACACACACACACACACACACACACACAGCCCAAAGTACAGACACACACACACACACTCGCTTTGCGTTACCAAACAGTCATCTCTGTCCCGACAATCCCCTCCGTGGTAGCAGGAACCCTTATATACGGCAATTAAACATTAAAACACCTGCGGCTTATTGCGCGCGGCCTGTTAGGCGACAGGGTTAATTGGTCTCTTAACGCGACGCAGACGGTGGCGCGGCGCGCGTCACGTGACGGCGTTGCTTCAGTGATTGATGGCTCCTTCCCGTGTTTGACACGCCTTCCTCCTGCGTGGAGTGTGTGTGTGCGTGGGTAGTGTGTGAGCGTGTGTGTGTGTGTGTGTTGTGTGTGTGTGTGTGTGTAGTGTGTGTGTGTGTGTGTGTAGTGTGTGTGTGTGTGTGTGTGGTGTGTGTGTGTGTGTGTGTAGGTGTGTGTGTTTGTGTGTGTGTGTGTGTGTGTGTGGTGTGTGTGTGTGTGTGTAGTGTGTGTGTGTTGGTGTGTGGTGTGTGTGCCTGTGTGTTGTAGTGGTGTGTGTGTTGCACTGGTGTATGCGTGTATAGTGGTGTTTCGCGTGTGTTGTATTGTTGTGTACTGCCTGTTGTAGTAGTGTGTGTGTTGTAGTGTGTGTGTGTTGTGATGGCTGTGTGTAACCTGTGGTGCGTCAGTGACATGTTTTTACGTATAGACTGTGTTGCAACGTCTTCAACTGAAATTGGTACACACAACACACACACACACACCACACACACACACACACACACAGACACACACACAGACACACACACACAGCGCAAGCAGGCTAGCATTCACCACCTGCTCAGTTCATTGTACACAACTACAGACTCATTCAACATGAACTGCCTGTGTCCTTGGTTTGGTTTGGAGGAGCCCCAGAACAGCCACTCTCGTAGCATGTAGCATGTAGCAGCTAACTGCGACAACAGCACATAAGTTCTGTTCCTGACGGTGCCCCACGCTGCAGGAGAACCAACCGTCTACCGTCTACCACCGACTAACCCCAACAAGCCATTAATCACCCGCCACGCTGACACAGCAGCGACCCCGTCAGGGTCAGAGGTCAGCCGGACGTACACATCGGGTCAGACGTACGCCGGCGGGGGCAGCGGGCCTTCTGCTGATGCGTCCGGTGTTTCCCGACCGAAGCCCCACCTTCAAGGACAGCCCGCTCGTTTACACACCACAGCGATTAAGTTTCTACCTGATTGCTCAAATGAAAATGAGACTGAAATCCCTCCCCGGGTTTAATAGTAAACTCATTAGCGGGATCCAACAGGGTGGAACTGCCTTTTAATTAGAGCAACACCTAATTAACGCACAATTAACAGTCGGAGGAGAAGGGCAGGTTTCAGAGCGTGCGGCGCGCCGTTTAGTCAGACCGATGCAAAACACAGCTAAACACTCATCAGTCATCGATAATCAAACAACAGTGATGATAATGATTGCGATGTTGATAATGACGACAATAATAATAATATAGTTTATTGGTTCTTTTTAAAGTCGAAGCAGTAATTTTTCCACCACCGTCGCAGACACAATTGATCGCTAGCAACTCTCAACAATGCTACAGATCTATATCTATATCTATATCTATAAATCTAGCTACGATACATCAATATACATATACGTATATACAGTATATAGACCCTTTGTAGCATATCTCCTGCCACAATGCCACATAACGTGGCTTAGTTCAGGGCTCCTCCACAAGGACACAGGCAGTCGCGGTGTTGAAAGTCATTGCAACGGTGGCAAGAAATGAATTGAAATGACGCGGCGCAGATGGTTCTCAGGTAGCATGCTAGCTCTCCCCGAGTGAGTGTGTGTGTGTGTGTGTGTGTGTTGATGGCTGACTTAACCTGTGGTGCACTGATTAGCCAACGCACCGCAGGTCTGCAGGCCCCAGGGTCAGGTGAGGCTAATTAAACCAGCCAGCCACCCACCAAACACACACACACACACACGCCCAGACCCTTCTAGAGACCGAATGGTGCTTAACGTATGCAAACGTGCATTGAAACTACAGTACATGACCTTTATCCATCAACAATCAATCAGCGATCGTCAAGACAATGTTGATGACCGTGTGTAGGAACGTGCACAAGGACTTTATATAAAAAACAAAAATGAACCGGGGTCCTCGTGCTGCCCTGAGTCGTGGGATTTCTGTCACTTTTGACGCTTGCGTTGCGAACACCAACGTCTCGTGTCACCCGCAGACCCGTCTTGTAGTCGCCGGACAGAACAGACGGAGAACAGAGCGACGCGTATGTGAATATATACATCAGTGTAAGGAGCTTAAATGATGACGGCGGCGAGAGGTAGCGGCCGACTCGTCGTATATAGGACACTGCCGCTCTGCGGAAGTCGACTTGCTTACAATTTGCTCATGTCCTCACTCTGCCCATGCATACACTCCGTTACCATGAGACCGGGAGCTCGTGGTCCGAGGGGCCGCCGTTGTCGTTCTGACAACCCGAGCTCTACGTGGTCCCAACACACAACACCCGGGGCATGCTCAGATTAAAAGGGAGAGTTCAGTTTTGCAGACTAAAAACACGATTTCTACAGATTCGATCCAGAGGTGCTTGTTGTACGGCGGGTTATTTCACGAGGCTGGTTCCTTTCAGGTGGCGGCGTGACCTTTAATCCGCCATTAGCAGCCCGAACCCGGCGAGCGCCTGGTGCGCCAGTCTATTGCGTCAGGATTAGCGCACCCTCGACACTCGTGTATACACATCTACCTCCTAGCAAGCGTGCCAGGGGTCGAGAGGAGCCCCGTGAAGCAACAGCACACGGGCCCTCGGTATTCAATACTTCAAAACAAAAGACAAAACCTTAAACTATCAGCTCCCGTGTTATATGGCAATTGAACTCAAATACATACTAAGCGTCTAGTATCTGCCGATGAACCTCTCTGACTCTCTGTCCTGCGCTGAGCGGGACATGCCGTGTCCGAGTGTCGCCCACTTAGTCTGCATTATCACATTTACCGGGCGCTTCCTCATTTTGCTCTTTCCTTTCTTTTACTGAGTCAATTCGACTTCTCGAGCTAGAAATGCACAATTTCCGAGCACCTATACATAAACTTAGATCCTCGAGCTAAACTCACAATCCAGACCACAGATGATCATCTAAACCAGGGGTGGCCAACATGTGGCCCAGGAGCCGAATGCGGCCGTGGGGCAATTTAATGAAATTGATTGATTTCGTCTTTCTTATTGATGATTTCTTGATTGATTGATTTCTTCTTTCTTCTTTAATTTTACTTTATCCATAATTGCACGAAATAACCACTAAGATACACGAGTTTCAAGACTTTCGTATGTATTTTGCATTTACATTTACATTTACATTTACATTTAGGGCATTTGTCAGACGCTTTTATCCAAAGCGACTTACAAAGAGTACATTTGTTGAAGGAGAGGCAGCAATATATCACTGTGGTACCTGAAGATAAGAATAGAGCAGGTTTCAAGCATTCATAGTTGCAAGGCTAATAGAACGAGTTTCATAATTGCTAGGTTGCCTGCATAATAGCTGGGATAAGAGCAGTGCCATTCTGAGTGAACTAAGAACATACAATATGCTAAACATGCTATTATTTAGTGCGCGAACGCCTCGGGATTCCCCCCTCAAGGCAAGTTGCCCAGAATTGCCAGTTTTTTAGCTTGGGCCAGGCGTGCAATTGTAAGCATGATACAATATCTGAGAACGAACAACAATGCTAAGTGCCATTAATAAGTGTTAAGACATATAAACACGCAGGTTAGTGCTGGGGGGGGGGGGTTATGTAGAGTCCAGGTGAACTCTGAACAGGTGGGTCTTGAGTCTCTTGTTAAGGAGGGGGGGTTATGTAGAGTCCAGGTGAACTCTGAACAGGTGGGTCTTGAGTCTCTTGTTAAGGAGGGGGGTTATGTAGAGTCCAGGTGAACTCTGAACAGGTGGGTCTTGAGTCTCTTGTTAAGGAGGGGGGTTATGTAGAGTCCAGGTGAACTCTGAACAGGTGAGTCTTGAGTCTCTTGTTAAGGAGGGGGGTTATGTAGAGTCCAGGTGAACTCTGAACAGGTGGGTCTTGAGTCTCTTGTTAAGGAGGGGGGTTATGTAGAGTCCAGGTGAACTCTGAACAGGTGGGTCTTGAGTCTCTTGTTAAGGAGGGGGGGTTATGTAGAGTCCAGGTGAACTCTGAACAGGTGGGTCTTGAGTCTCTTGTTAAGGAGGGGGGTTATGTAGAGTCCAGGTGAACTCTGAACAGGTGGGTCTTGAGTCTCTTGCGGAAGCTGGCGAGCGACTCGGCCGTCCTGACATGAGCCGGGAGCTCATTCCACCGCTGCGGAGCCAGAACCGTGAAGAGTTGGGACTTGGAAGACGAATATACGGATGAAAGCGCGCCGTCGTTGCCACCGCCGCCGCCGCCGCCGCCGCGATCCTTTGTTCCTTTATCTCCGTCTCTCTGTCTCGTCCGCTGGTGTTTGCTGCCCACGCCTCGTCTCCCGTCCCTCCTTTCATTTCCCTCCCACTCGCACAGGATGTTGGTTGACGCCCGCTGGCCGGCTGTTTCTGGAGGCGGTACCAGTCGTTTGGCAGAATTTTCGTGGTGTTTTGTTAGTCCGGCCCTCTGTTACGGCCTTCAACCTCAAATGAGTTTGGCACCCTGGATCTAAAGTACAGTACATCAGTCAAAATCGTCTCGTGAATCCTCCATCTCGCGACTCTCGAATTCGTCCATCTCTCCGGAGTCCGCACAGACATCTCCGTGAACAAAACAGGAACTTTCCGGCCACACAGGGAACCCACAGGCGTCGGGCAGAGTCTCTCGTTGCGGAGCCTGTGGACCGGGAGAGGCCGGCCGCTCTGGCTGCTCTCTCTCTCTCTCCTCTCTCTCTTTCACTACCTCTTTCTCTCTCTCTCTCTCTCTCTCTCTCCTCTCTCTCTCTCTCTCTCTCTCTCCCCCCCCCCCCCTACTCTCTCTCTCTCTCTCTCTCTCTCTCTCTCCCTCTAAGTCTAACTCTCTCCATCTCACTCTCTCAATTCCAAGTGGCTTGACTCACGACCGATGAACGAACGGCGCTCTCTCTGACGGCATCGGCGCCCCCTCGCCCTTCAGCGGAGCCCTCAGACCTCCACCGAGGAATCAGTTTTTATACGAGCGCCCCCCCCGGGCTTGAAAGCTGCGCCGAGCCGAGCGCGACGGCACTTCCCACGGCCCGCTTTTTCGAGATTCTCAAGAAAACAGGAAGTCACCCAACAGCAGGGCTTGTCACCCAACCACCGTCGTGGTTATCTGCCGGTGTCATCGAGAAGAAGTCGTGCACCAAATTGTTGTGCAAATACTTGCAAATTTTTTCTACATTCGTTGGCCTGGTTTTTAAGTGTTAATCGCTGGTTTGAGCTGTGTGAGATCTCCGCCGGCGCCACGCAGGTCTGCTTCCATCCCAGGTAATAGTTCAATTATCGGCGGATCCCTTTGAGCTTTTACGTTGTTATTGACTTGTTTATTTAGCATAGTCCTGAATGACCATTCTAGGAATTTCTTTTCTCGTCCAAGACAACCATGCGTTATTGGTGTAACCCAGCCTCAGAGGAGGAGTTTTTGTCCAGCACACGAGACAGCTCGTAGGTGCAATTCAGACTTCGTGTGGCGTGATCTGGTCCCGGTGACATCTACATCAAAGTTGTTCGTTGTGAAACGTATATTTTAAAATCGTGAGATTATCCCAGTCAAACGAGGAGGAAGAAGCAAACCTTGTCTAGCCTGACGGATGTAGATGTATCTCAAGTAAGAGTGCTTTATTATATGTCATTTGTTATATTTGTGCCACCGACCGATTTGCTATTTGATATCTGGGATTCGTGATACTTGTTCGTCATATAACATCAGTATTTTGACTTACAATTTAAATAAGGAATCACATCTTTGCCATTTTCGAGACCCTTTAGAGATTGTCTAATAAGAACTCATATGCGTATTGTGAGCTGCGGTGAGGTTGAGACAATATAACACTCAGAAACTAGGATGTTATAT
>PIJE02001710.1:12500-20000 GCA_002895965.2 Coryphaenoides rupestris
AGACAGATAGATAGATAGAGATAGATAGATAGATAGATAGATAGATAGATAGATAGATAGATAGATAGATAGATAGATAGATAGATAGATAGATAGATAGATAGATAGATAGATAGATAGATAGATAGATAGATAGATAGACAGATAGACTGATAGATAGATAGATAGATAGATAGATAGATAGATAGATAGATAGATAGATAGATAGATAGGTAGATAGACAGATAGATAGATAGATATTCATAACTCAGCCAGTGAGGGCATATTGTGTAATGGTTATCGATGCGGCAACAGCTTAATAATGTGTAGCCTACTTCCTGTTGTGAAGACAGGAAGCAGCCATCCTCCCAGCAGGTGTGGTTGTGCTCTGCATACTGTCATGGTAATGAGACGCCGTGTGTCTCTGGGGGCATGTTTGCTAAAAAAAGAAAACGAAAGTCCAAAAAAAAACGAAAAACGAAAGTCAAAGTCCCTTTTGACCGTTGAAAGTGACACACGGTTGACATCGAAAGCATATCTCGGAAAGAAAAAAGAAAAAAAACGACAAAACATTTGGGGAGGTTATTGTTCAATGTTTTATTTATTTCTTCTTCTTTTTTGTGTTGACTAGAACTCGGCTGTGAACTATTCAAGCGTTTCGTTATCAACGTCGCGTCTCACGGTGAAGACGTTTGTCGGAATCGATGTCGACGCTGCTAAATCCGCCGTGACCGATTTAACGAGTCGACGTTTAAGAGTGACGGTTTTAAGACGTGTCGAGACTCCGACGTTCAACTCCGAAAGCCCCCGCTCCGGTGTGCGCGCAGTTGACTTGTAGAGAGTGCTTGATTCTTCAGGATTCACATGATGTTCACAACGCAGATGTAATGAAAGACCCCCCCCTTCAGGACATCAGCGAAGCTCACGGCCTCCTCGCCACCTCTCAGCCACTCTGCGGTGTGTGTGTGTGTGTGTGTGTGTGTGTGTGTGTGTGTGTGTGTGTGTGTGTGTGTGTGTGTGTGTGTGTGTGTGTGTGTGTGTGTGTGTGCTTATAGTTCATTCCGGTCTACCGTGTGACTCATCTGCCTCTCTCTCTCTCTCTCTCTCTCTCTCTCTCTCTCTCTCTCTCTCCTCTCTCTCCTCATCTCTCCTCCTCTCTCTCCATGAAGGGTGCTCGCCACTTGCATCTCCCCCCCCCCCCCGTCCTCAAGATGCATAAAAAAATGCTCCCTCCTACCTCAGGTTGCCAGGGTTGCTTCTCTGGGCTCTTCCCGACCACCGGGGGGGGGGGGCAAGGCAGATGTTGTTTGAACTGGTTTATTGCAGAGTCAGAAATTGTTTGTTTTTTTCTCGCCGCCAGAGCCAAGGCAGGCCCCGCGGCTCTGTTCCCTGTTTCGGGAAGAGGGTTAAGCCAGATTTCAGGGGAACGGCAGAATCATTTTTTCGGTTTCGGATACCACAACATGCCAGCGTTCCTCTCGCGCAAAACCCTGCAGCCCCAGACTCCCTCGGGCGTCCAGGTGAGGTCGCTTAAACCGGCCACCAAACCGCACACAACACTCCACGTGAGGGGTCCTTCGTTTCACTCAAAACCAGTGGGAACTTAAAACAATATATATTTCTACTCGGGCGTTAATATTTGATGCGCACAATCTACGAGAACGTGTCGACGGCAAATTGGTAATATCAACTCAAATGAAATGTTTACCCCGCGCACATGGAATGGTTCTCGTCTCTGAATGCCTCCTCCAGCCACGCATCCGTCACCTCTGCCGGTGTGTGGATTGACAGCTCCTGATTAGAGTCTGAAGGCAGCGTTCGGGTGCCATCCTGCAAGCGACTACCCGCCATTAGGCTCACGAGGCTATAGCGGTGAAAAGGTTTCACACAGACGCGCACGGTGTCCCGTGGAGATAGAGCGAGCGAGCGAAAGAGACAGAGAGAGAGAGAGACAGAGAGAGGGAGAGAGAGAGAGAGAACATTTGCATGAAATTGAAGGTTTGGCCACTGTGATTGATTTCATCGCTAAAGTTGCGGTATTATTTAGTTCTGTGTCAAAGGCAGAAAAATGTGTAATTAAAGGGCGGGCTGTCAAGCAGGAGAATTGCCGAATAGTTTCTGCATTCGTGTTTGTGTGTGTGTGTGTGTGTGTGTGTGTGTGGTGTACAAGGTGGAGAGAGAGAGAGAGGGAGAGAGACAATAAAGCAGAGTGGTAAGACAAACTCTACGCGTTTCCATTTTGACCTGAAATCTTTCACGAGATAGAAATGCTGGTGGTGCAGCGCTCAGCCTCGGACCAGTAATAGGCTAACCTGCTGGACCTGGTTCAGGTCTGGTTTTCTGGTCTACTGGGTCTAACCTGGTTCTCTGGTCTGTTGGTGCGAGCCCGGTTCACTGGTCTACTGGTTGTCACCTGGTTCTCTGGTCGACTGGTTCACTCCTGGTTCACGCCTGGTTTTCTGGTCTACTGGGTCTAACCTGGCTCTCTGGTCTGTTGGTGCGACCCCGGTTCACTGGTCGACTGGTTGTCACCTGGTTCTCTGGCCGACTGGTTCACTCCTGGTTCACTCCTGGTTCACGCCTGGTTTTCTGGTCTACTGGGTCTAACCTGGCTCTCTGGTCTGTTGGTGCTAGCCCGGTTCACTGGTCTACTGGTTGTCACCTGGTTCTCTGGTCTACTGGTTCACTCCTGGTTCACTCCTGGTTCACGCCTGGTTTTCTGGTCTACTGGGTCTAACCTGGCTCTCTGGTCTGTTGGTGCTAGCCCGGTTCACTGGTCTACTGGTTGTCACCTGGTTCTCTGGTCTACTGGTTCACTCCTGGTTCACGCCTGGTTCACTGGTCTTCTGGTTGTGACCTGGTTCTCTAGTCTACTGGTTCACGCCTGGTTCTCTGGTCTACTGGTTGTGGTGTGTGGTCTGTGGGGTTGTGTGTGTGTGTTGGGTGGTGTGTGTCTGTGTTGGGTGGTGTCTGTGTTGGATGTGTGTGTGTTGGGGTTGTGTGTGTGTCCTGAACCACATCAATCATCATGCAGTCATGGGCATCATCAGGTTGCAAGCCGTTTATTCAAACAGGAAGCAGACCGAATGGGCGGGTCTGCGGGGTGTTTAGCCAGGCCCTGTGCAGAGGTTATGATGCCATGTAGGCCTACAGAGTGGTTTCCAGGTAAAGAAATGAAGACATAATGACAGCAATAATTGAATGAATGAAGTAGCGGAATAAAAGAGAACCATAACCAGCTGAGAACCAGTATACCAGAGATCCAGGTTAGAACCAGTAGACCAGAGAACCAGGCGTGAACCAGTAGACTAGAGAACCAGGCTCACAGTGAACCAGTAGACCAGAGAACCAGGTAGACAACCAGTAGACCAGTGAACCAGGTAGCACCAGAAGACCAGACGTGAACCAGGCGTGAACCAGGAGTGAACCAGTAGACCAGAGAACCAGGTGACAACCAGTAGACCAGTGAACCGGGCTAGCACCAACAGACCAGAGAGCCAGGTTAGACCCAGTAGACCAGAAAACCAGGCGTGAACCAGGAGTGAACCAGTCGACCAGAGAACCAGATGACAACCAGTCGACCAGTGAACCGGGCTCGCACCAACAGACCAGAGAACCAGGTTAGACCCAGTAGACCAGAGACACACACACACACACACACACACACACACACTCCGATCCTGCTCTGTTTACGCCCATCCCGCCATTATAGCGCGACTAATCTTTCTTCATTTGGCCGGCATCTCTGACATGTGGGTGGAGGAGGAGGAGGAGGAGGAGGAGGATGAGAGGATGAGAGTGGTGGAGGAGGAGGTGGAGGATGGAGGAGGGAGGTGGAGGAGGTGGTGAGGAGGAGGAGGAGGATGAGGAGGAGGAGGAGGAGGAGGGAGAGGAGGTGGAGGAGGAAGTGGTGGAGGATGATGAGGAGGAGGATGTGGAGGAGGAGGAGGAGGAGGATGCAGAGTTGGTAGAGGAGAGCTCCTCTCCTCACCCTCGCTCCCCCCTCCCTCACCTCCCCCCCCCCCCCCACCTCCCACAGGGTATTATTGCTGGCTTGCCATCACTCACCGCTAATGGGGGAGCCCAGACGGACAGCTGGGATGTACAGATGCACACTCCCAGTGCGCCCAGATGCTACCTGAATTCATACACTGTATGTACTCCATCTCTCTCCGTCCGTCTCTCTCTCTCTCTCTCTCTCTCTCTCTCTCTCTCTCTCTTCCCCCATCTCTCTCTCTCTCTCTCGCGCGCCTTTCTCGCTCTCTCTCTCGCTCTCCTCTGTATATATACAGCATGTAGATATGTCGATCGATATGTATATATATAGATCTATATCTCTCTATCATGTCTCAATCTATCTTCTTCTTCTTCTTCTTCTTCTCTCTTCCCCTCTTCTCTGTCCCTCTCAATCCATCTGTCTCTCATCCCTCCCTCCCTCTCTCTCTCTCTCTCTCTCTTTCTCTCTCTCTCTCACACACTCTCTGTATATATGCAGCATATAGATAGATATATGTGCTGTATGTCAATCTAGATGAACTAAGATCAACAGTATATCTCTCTGTCATGTCTCAATCTATCTTCTTTTCTCTCTTCCCCTTTTTCTCTGTCCCTCTCAATCCATCTCTCCCTCGTCCCTCCCTCGCAATCCATCTTTCTCTCACCGTCCCTCGTCCTCCCATACACCCTGCTTCTCTATCCCTCTCTCTCTCTCTCTCTCTCTCTCTCTCTCTCTCTCTCTCTCTCTCTCTCTCTCTCTCTCTTTGTGTGTCTAACATTCTGGACACTGGCGGTGGTGATGATGAATCAAACTCCGCTGACCATATATGGTATCGCCTTTCTGCCAAACAAAAGTGCTTCTTTTGGTCCTCGTTATTTTTTTTTTTCTCACCATTTCGCCCTTTCTCCTGCTCTGATTCCATCTTATTATTTCTTTATTTCTTTATTTCGTTTCTTTCTTTTCAGTCCACCAGTTGAGTCAGTGTGTAATGTGTAGCTGTACCTTTTAAAGTACCTTTTAAAATGTGGATTGGTGTGTGTGTGTGTGCGTGCGTGCGTGCGTGCGTTTGCGTGCGTGCGTGCGTGCGTGCGTGCGTGCGTGCCGTGCGTGTGATTAGATTTCTGCAGAATCTTTATCACCCCATCTCTCTCTCTCTCCCTGGCTCGCCTTCGGCTCTTCTCTTCATCCTCTCTCTCCCCTGGCAGGGAGTAGTACTCTCTCCTCTTTCTCTCTCTCTCAATTTCAATCTCCAATTTCATTCAATTTAAATGTAATTATCTATATTATACTTGGCATGGGAAACGAACATTTACATTGCCAAACGCGTGTGGTAAATAAAAAGTATACTTATTAAAAGTCTAGTCACAGAGCTCAGTAAGAAGAAATGACATTACATTACTAGAGATATATATATAATAATGAGAGAAAAAAAGTGGCATTGACAGGTGATCTTCATGGAGGTTGTATTCCGTTGGATGTCCTTTTCCTGTCGCAACACAAATCTTGCTGCTGTGTTTGCACATTCCTGTACGTCACCCAGCAGATATGGAAGTTTTTGGTTGTTTGTTAAGTTTTCAAAATTCTTTTGTGTGTTTGAGATCTGTGGGAAGTATGTATCTCTAATGTCTTGGTATAGGTGGCAGGTTGTTAGGAAGTGTAGCTGGGTTTCCACCTCCTGTTGGGTGCAGTGGGTACAGAGTCTGTCTTCTCTTGGTAGCCAGGTCTGCCGGTGGCGGCCTCTCTCCACGGCGAGGCTGTGCTCGCTGAGTCTGTATCTAGTCAAGGATGTCCTGAGTTTGGGATCGGTCACAGTGCTCAGGTATTGTGCCGTTGTGTATTGTCTGTTTAGGGCCAAATAGCATTCTAATTTACTCTGTTTTTTGCTTGATTCCTTCCAGTGTGTGAGGTAGTTTTCTTTTAGTTTTCTTATCATTGGTTTATTCTCTCTCTCTCTCTCTCTCTCTCTCTCTCTCTCTCTCTCTCTCTCTCTCTGTCTCTTGATTACATCAGAGCAGCCCGCATCCCGTCTCCTCCCCTCGCACGCTCTGGTCGTCATGGGACACACCCCCACCCCCCTCTCCCCTCCCCTCCCCACCCCACCCATGCCCCCTCCCCTTCTCTCCCATTGCTCTTTACTCCCACCCTACACCCCCCCCCACCGACCCACCCACCCTCTCCCTCTCCATGGACCCTACCTCACATTTAAGCAGCAAGTCCAGCTGAGGACGACCAGATTAAGATGAAGATGAAGACGAAGGGTGGTTAGGACAAGAGAGGGGTGGGGTAAAGGGGGTGGGGTGTTGGACAGCAGGGGGGCGGCGGCTAATTGGAAAGAGGAAGTGCTTGAAGGGGCTGTGCGCCGCGGGGGGGGGGGGTGGGGGGGCCTTAATCTCTTCCGTGGCTCTCTCTTTCACTCTATTACACACACACACACACACACACACACACACACCCATCCAAAATCCCAGAGCGCACGACCCTCTCACCCACCACCAGCACCACCAGTAGCACCACCACCACCACCACCAGCAGCCTATTAACCGCGCCAGATTACCAGATGACATCACCATAAACCCTGTTAACACCACGCTGGTCTGCTGAAAGGCAGGTCTTGTGTGTTCACCCTCTGGCGCCTACGCTCCCCGCCGAGACCGAGAAGAAAGATGCAAGAAAAGAAAGAAAAGAAAAGAAAAAGCAATTTTGAGGTTTTATTCAAAGTAGCGCCCGTGTGGCCCAATCGAAACGGTGAAAAATGTCTCAAAAATGTCTCAGGTTTCGCTGCTGCCGACATACATGTACACACATATGTACATACATACATAGATACACACACACACACACACACACCTTCCATTTGAGTGACGTTCTATTTTGATGACGTAACAATCATGCATTTTATTCTCAACCCCCAAGCACTGCAGCCGTAAAATCAAAGAATGGAAGCGCAGGGAACAAATACGTGAACCCAATAAGAGATGAGTAAGAGATGGGAACACGAACGAGAGAGAAAAAATGAAATCTAGGTCATCCACAATCACATGCTGGTTGAAGAATGCATGCGGGAGGGAGGGAGGGAGAGAGAGAGAGAGAGAGAGAGAGAGAGAGAGAGAGAGAGAGAGAGAGAGAGAGGGAGAGAGAGAGAGAGAGAGAGCGGGAACATCCATTGCCAGAGCAGGTATAGTCCTGAACATGGCTACCTCTACCTGCCTCTGAGTGAACCTCTACGACCTCCCGAGGTCAGCTGCCTCTGTGTTCACTGTAGTCCGCCGCTGTGAATCTGCTACTGCTGTAATAATAATAATAATAATAATACATTTTATTTGTATTGCACTTTACACTACCTTATTATGTACAGTATATTCTCTTCTTCTCGCTATTCTATCTGTTTTGCCGACGTTGTTTCCCTCTTCAGAACGTTCCCTGTGTTACGATGTACACGTGACGATAAAACACACGATGACTTTGACCGTGAATGAGAGAGTCATCACCGACGACCGGCTGACGAGTCGAGTGCTGAGCGATGA
>PIJE02001710.1:22500-35000 GCA_002895965.2 Coryphaenoides rupestris
GAAAAAAAAGGAAAATGAAATGAAATGCATCTTCATGACGGCCCCCCCGTTGGCCTGGGAGGGTCCCGGCTTCTGACAGCTAAATGAGAGCAGAGCTGGTGAATCTGAGCCTTGGGAGAAGATCTCCTCTGTTCTATTTATCTTGTCGGATCTCGTCCCTCCTCCTTCCCTCCACCAGCATCTCTAAATCTACCACTACTTTGACACTTGGCTCTTTAATGAAGAAGCAAAGACAGATTTATCTTAATTAAGATTTAGTCCCACTGTAGAATTGGGTGCCGGAGGGGTGGGGGGGGGGGGCTGTTCTTAAGTGCTTAAGCAGCAGAACAGGTGGACACACACATTCATACACACACACACACGTCTAAATCCCAATTGTGTGTACTCCAACCACCTGGCTTGTAGACACACATACACACACACACACACACACACACACACACACACACACACTCATTGTAATACCCCTTCCATCTTTGATATCTCAAAGCCGTACCTGACGTTACATCTAATTACCGTTATCTAATTAAAGTGATTAGCTGCGGAACACACACCCTTCCCCCCGACTTGATTCCCTCGTTCACATCTCTGTACCACACACACACACACACACACACACACACACACACACACACACACACACAACAGTTGGTGAACACTGGCTTCTCTACCACGCCAAGGTCAGCCAGCTGTGCTCAGTCAACGTCGCTTGTCTGTCGACGGGTTTTTTTTTCGACGGGTTAACAGCGTCCTCTGGTGGTCGACTGTAGTTTAGAACCGTTTCCCACCTCCCCTCCCCTCCCCTCCCCTCCCTTCGCCTCGCTTATTATTATTATGCCCACCATCTCAAAAATAATTGTTGAAGGGAAAATGCACTCGATCATTCCTATGGCACAAGCCGTCCTACCTCAAGGGCAGTGTGAGGGGTTTTTTAATTGTTTTTGAGACAGCCGGGGTGCTATAGCTGTGCCCAGTAGAACCGTTTCAAGATGAATAATAGTTATTAAAAATCCAGATTGGAGGCTTTGAAGAGCGCCGTCTCACCGTGCCCATTGGAGTCATTTATTTACCCTCTGTAAGTTCTTTCAAAAGAGCCAATAAGTCCAGTTTGGAAGGAAAAGATGGCCGTCGCCATCTTTTAAAGGACATCGCCGGAGGGGGGGATTAGGGTGGGGTCATAGGTGAGATTTGAACATGACCAGGGAGGTGTTTGCAGGGAGAGAGTCTGAGACAGTCAGGAGGTGTGGGCCGCCACACCGAAGGCCTGGTCCCCCAAAAGACTGCAGGTGGGTACGGGGCAGGGGGTGGTGGTGGTGGTGGTGGTGAGGAAGAGGAGGAGACCCGTGTGTGAGGAGACCAGTGTGTAGTCTCCGGGACGGGGTGTGTGGTGGGGGGAAGGAGATGGGAGATGATGATGGACTTGACCAGGAGCCAGTGGAGACGGATGAGCTCGCTCTGGAGACCGGTCCAGAGGGCATTTCGATGAAAAACCCGACCCGACCCGATCATTCGTAAGCGATCCGACCATATTCCTCCTCTCCTGCTCCCGGGAGAGGAGCGGGAGTCTGTCTTCAGCGGGTGCCGGATCATTATCGACGCTCCTGGTCAGGTTCAGCCTTTATAGCGAACAAAACAACAACATCACAGACTCCTCCTCCTCCATCGACCATCGACCAATCGGAGGCGGGGTGTGTTGGTCAAGAAGAGATTTGCCTGCTGTGAGGACAGTTGAACAGCAACATGATACTACATGGAGTGCATTTGTGTACACAGACAGACACACACACACACACACACACACACACACACACACGCCGAGTGTTGGTATCAGTCAAGTAAACAAAACAACAATAAACTCAACGGAAGCAGTTAAACGGTTAAAACAATTTGCTGCCCGTTATGCATGCATATTGGGATTCATATCCACTTACCCGACATCAAATATGTTTGGTCAGGGATCACAATTTAATGACCCGATGTTAAATAGGGTCGTTAAATACGAGTTTAAATCGTTTTGACCGCCCGTTCGTATCGGCACACTGCTATAAAATAGTCTAATTTACTCGACTAAATCATAAAACGACCGTGATGTCTCATTAGAGATTAAGGAATCTCTAAATGTCCACGCTGGGCTGGGAATGTCTGTTTTTGTTTTGGTCTGTGTGTGTGTGTGTGTGTGTGTGTTGTTCGCTGAGTACACCGGGTTGCCAGATATGAAACTAATTGGCACACAAACACAGCATGCTGCAGCCATGGACCAGCAAGCAAATAAACTGGATCAAGTGAGATTGTAATAGATTCTAAAATGTGTCTATACAGTATATAGTTAGCCACCTAGATGTATGCTGGATAGATCAGACACAAACACCTGCTGGTTTGACAGGAGCCCCTTTTACACACGTACGTGCGTCCGCCCCCCTGGGCCCAACATGGCAACACGTTTCCCTCTGGCTCGTTAAGCACAGCATCGTTCAGCGCTTGTTGTCATTTTGTGCTTGGTCGTGTGTGTGTGTCGCCGTGTGGCGGTGTCCCTGGAACGGATCAGCGAGTCCTTGGAATGAGCGGGCGACAAGAAACCCTTCAGCACCTCGACGTGTCTCCCATAATACCCACATGCATGCACGCACACGCACACCTTGACGTATGACATAATGCACACACACACACACACGCACACCTTGACGTATGCCATAATGCACACACACATACACACACACACACACACACCCACACACACACACACACACACACACACACACACACACACACACACACACACAACATACACACACACACACACACACACACACACACACACACACACACACACACACACACACACACACACACACACACACACACACACACACCCCCCACACACACACACACACACACACACACACACACACACACACACACACACACACACACACACACACACACACACACACACACACACACACATTGACTGGCTAATACACACACACACACACACACAACACTACTACCCCCCACACACACACACACACACACATTGATGTATCCCATAACACACACACACACACACACACACATTGATGTATCCCATAACACACACACACACACACACACACATTGATGTATCCCATAACACACACACACACACACACATACCTTGATGTATCCCATAATACACATACATACATGACGTATCCCCTACACACACACACACACACACACACACACACACACACACACACACATAACAGGCCCGTTGTCCTCGACGGCTGAAATGAAAGATGAAGAAGACTTTGTTAATTAAAATATATATTTTATTTTTTGTAATTCCCTCTTCCAGCCCGAGGGCCGCCTGATGCAGCCGCCTGGTGGATATTTCACACCGAGTGGAAATGAGACCAATCTCCCAGTAACAGATATTAGAGAATTACTTTCACTTGTAATGAAATGCGGCTGGAATGATAATGAGAGAAAAAAAAGAATGAAACGAAGGAGCAGAGAGGAGAAGATGATTAAGTGACATTAAATTATGAATATGAAAGTGAGAGAGTGTGTGTGTCTGTTAAACAGTGGATATATTTGACTGAGAAAGTATACGGACTCCATTGTAGATCGAAGCCACTGCTCCACCATGTGGTCTGGTTAACACATATGAGTGACATAATACTGTAGGTCTAAGCATGGCATTGGTCGGCTGTCTGCGCAACTCGGTCCGACACTGCCCCCGTGTGTATGGTGCCAGTAAATGCAGGGTAAATAAATAAGAGGACGCCATCGTTGTCTGATTGGTCTCTCTCTCTCTCTCTCTCTCTCTCCTCTCTCTGTCTCTGTCTCTCTCCCGCCGCAGGGCCAGGCAGACCTGCTGAAGCACGCCAAGAGCGAGGCCCTGGACACCCTGCGGCAGATCCACTGCGCCGCCCAGTCCTGCGGCCTCAGCAAGAACGGGGCGGCCGGCTCCCCCCAGCTGCAGCACCACCCTCTGGCGGCCCTCAGCCTCCCCCAGCCTCAGCCCCAGCCTCAGCCCCAGCCCCAGCCCCAGCCCCAGCCTCAGCCCCAGTCCCAGCCCCAGCACCAGCCCCAGTCCCAGCCTCAGCCTCCGCCGCAGCCACCGCACACCCAGCAGAAGGCCCTCCTCTCGCCTGCCCAGCCTCAGCCCCACGCCCAGGCCCTGGCCCAGGCCACGGCCCCTCCTCCTCCTCACCACCTCCCGCTGCCGCCCCTGCACATGCCTCCCCAACACCCGGCCCAGACCCAGGCCTCCCCCCGGGCCTTCCTCCTCCGGCCTCAGCTTCCTTCCTCTCCTCATCCTCCTCCTCCTCCTCCTTTAATGCCGTTGATTCCCGCGTTCCCCCACCCGCCGGCGTACTCCCCGATCCAGCCTCCGCCTCCGAGCGCACCCCAGCCTTCGCCGCAGCAGCAGTCCCTCCCGCACACCCAGCCTCTACCCCAGACCCAGCTCCAATCCCAGTTTCTACCGCCGACCCAGCTCCAATTGCAGGCCCAGTTCCAGCCTCTAACCCAGCTTCTATCCCAGACCCAGCTGCAGGCCCCGTCCCAGCCGCAGCCTCTACCCCTGCCTCTATCCATGTCCCAGCTCCAGCTGCAGCACCAGCACCAGCCGCAGCCTCTACCCCTGCCTCTATCCCAGTCCCAGCCCCAGCCTCTACCCCTGCCTCTATCCCAGTCCCAGCCCCAGCTGCAGGCCCCGCCCCAGCCGCAGCCTCTACCCCTGCCTCTATCCAAGTCCCAGCTCCAGCTCCAGCTGCAGCACCAGCCGCAGCCTCTGCCCCGGCCTCCATCCCAGCTGCAGCCTCAGCTTGTATCCCAAGCGCAGCTCCAACCGCAAGCCCCGCCCCCGCCCCGCCCCCGCAACAGCAGCATCAGCATCAGCATCAGCAGCAGAGGGCAGCGAGGCCATTGGACACGGCCCCTGAGCAGGAGCCAATCATCAGGGAGCTGCCCTCCGCCGCCGGCTCCTGCTGACACACAGCCTGTGCCCACAGAGGATCCCACGGAGAGTCGAACGGAGACGGAGTCACGCGCGCGGACGGGGAAGTCGGCGGGGAGACGGCGAGGGCGGAGGAAGGGAGGGTGACGGAGGCCGCGGCGCTCAGGAGACCCCGTCGTGTTCGGAGCGAGACGCGAGTCTGAGGCGAAGGCGACGAGTCTGAGTCTGAGCGGGGAGACGCGGTTCATCAAAAGAGGGTCAAAGTGTGCGGAGGGGGAAAAGCTTGACCGCTTTAAGGATAACTTCGGGAATTTTCAACTCTCATTCGGGGGTCTGACTGACTCACGCAGGCAGGGAAACGTCTTTGGAGCAATAGCGGCTGTCCGCTGCTATAAGTGCTCCTTGAGAAATCCCGAAGTTATCCTTTCGAGGAGGATGAAACGAAATCTTTGAAATGTTAATAACTGCAGGGATGGGATGGGATGGGATGGAATGGTATAGTTGATGGGATGGTTGGGAGGTGGGGGCGTTTTATTGTGAGTGGTAAGCAAATCTCTAGTCAAAGCAACCACTTTCCCCGCAAGTAAACGTTAACCACTGGTCAAGAGAGAGAGCCTACGAGTGGATTTGCACAAGAGATCACATCCACACACACACACACACACACACACACGCGCACACACACACACACACTATGCAACGTGATTGTTCAGGAGTACAACATAGCTTTTTATGCGCTATTTCATTCTGAGACTCATCCTTACGACTCATCCTTACACATTTACACGCGCCGATTATGAATGTAACTGAAGAGATGTTGTAGATAAGAGATTTAAGCGCGATGATAGTTTGAGTGTAGTTTGTCAGAAATAGCCTCGCCCTTCGTCAGCGATTAGCGATTGAAATACACTGTGAGGATACATGTTCAGGTGGACTGCGTACCCCTGCGCCTGTAGATCGTTCCCCTGCTAAAAATGTATGACCAGTCAGGACATCTCGTCCCTGATTGGTTAACGGGGGTGGGAGGGGGGGGTGGGGGGATCCATCTTGCCTGAAATTGATTTAAAAAGTAATGTTTCATCCCCTCTCTACTCAGTTCCTCCGTCCGCCTTTGACTCTCTCTTGATGAATGAATTTAGGAACTGGCATCCCAGAGCCGCTTCAGTCAGACGTGTCTCTTGTCTCTCTTTGGCCACTGGGAGGGTCCCATCACGAGTCCCCGTCCCCTCTCCTCCGTGATACAGCTCTGTGGGTACAGGCTCTCGATGTTATTGGCATTTCATACCGCGTATATTTGCCTTTCAATTCCCCCCACACGAGACACTTTGGCACGTCTTCAAGTGTTTTACTTGTATTTGATTCGATGCGATTTTTATTTGTGTGCTTATTCTTTTTGCGGTTTTCCTTTTCCTCCCGACCTTTACGCTCCCTCCTCTCCTCCTCCTCCTCCTCCTCCTCCTCCTCCTCCGATGTCAAACCTTTCGATGTCATTCTGTTCAACGCAGCCACGCAGCGGCTTCAAAAAAAGCGAAAGAAACGTACGAGATTGTGACATTTAAAGGCGAGCAAGTTGAGCCGAAGACGAACTCACCGGCCGTTTCACCGCCGTCCGGGGAACAACGCGAAGGCGGTGAGAAGAATAACACAAAAAAAACAAGAATCTGAAATCGACTAAAACAACAGCAGCTGTCAATCATCTCATAATGGCGTCGGTGTTCGTCCCCCCCAATCGACGGAGTCTTCGTCAGTGATGAAGACCCCTCCCCCCCTCTCCCCCTCTCTCTACTACCTCCCTCCCTGTAGGAGTGTTGTTGCGTTCCATTCGTGCTCGGAAGTCTACATTTCCGAGTTTCCATTTGGAAATTGAGACCGGGGACGCGCCCCCCCCCCCCCTGAAGTCGATATCACGCGGAAAGTCAGAAGAATCTCAAAACCCTGACTTCGAAATCCAAGATGGCTGCTCCGTGCGCATCAACAGTAGTGAAAAGCTGTAGTAATGTACTGTTTTGTAGCACTTCCGTCTGTTCGTGTCTCATTAAATCGGTCGTACGCGCGCGCCGCTGTCCGACTTCTACCCCGTGGGACGCGTCGCTACGGCGTTTGTGATGCGCGAGAACGCCGCGTAAAAAATCGCTATATCAACCGGCGTTGCTAACGACGGCTAAGCTGGCTCGAGCGAAACCACCCAAGCACAAGAAACGTTTTCCTGGAGTGTCGTCCGTCTCGGTTTTTTTCCGACGTGGTCACGGGGTCATCTCGGGGGGGGGGTGACGTCATTCCCAGCTCCGACTTCCGAGGTCAATGGAACGCAGCACGTGTCCTCCCCACGGGGGGGGCCGTGCGCGTGTACGTGTGTGCGCGTTGTCGCCGTGTCGCGTGTGTGTGATGTCATGTGTGATGTCATGTGTTTATTATCGGTCGGCCAATCGGCAAGCGGTAAACGGGGGACATGGCTCCGCCCTCTCACCCCCCCCCCCTGATACTCCGCAAAAAAGGCCTCGACGTGTGAAACGACGCGCCGCTGCTGTCTGCTGTCCCAAAAACCTACAGAGTAGAAGTCATTGGAGATTTGGAAATCATTTGAGTCATTTGTTTTTTGGTTTATTTTTTTATTGTAAAACTGTATGTAAGATATATGAAGGGAACAATGTTAAATGATCACCGAAATAAACGTTAAAATGATAATAATAATAATAATAGTACATGTTTAACAAAAAAGATAATATTATACTACTTTTTATATATATATTACTTTACTACGATCTAGAGGCCGTGTTGCGGAGTCACAGAACCAGGGTATAGTTAAAGACCTGTAAAAAAAAAAAAAGAGGTATGATGAACATACCTCCACATGCAGGTCTGGTCCATCGATTAGCCGCCGTTTCGTTTTTTCGTTTTTGTTTTTTCTCTCCGTTTCATCACAATAACTCGTAAGTGATTGTGTGTTCTCTGTTATTTTAAGTGGCCCATTAAAACCGGCTTCATTGTTTCTACCGTCTTTCTCTCTCTTTCTTTCCTTGGTCATATAACGTGTTGAGTTAATTGTATTCATTACTTTTTATTATTTGAAGTAATGCAAGCTTTCGTACAGTAGATGGCATCCACTATACACGTAGCATTTCTTATCGACGATTAAGCACATATAGATATATCATGGTGAAGATACAGCATTATTATATTATTATCATTAATATTATTTGAGGAGATAACTTCTCGATAACTCCCAACATGTTCGCTGACAAAAATCACTGCATATGTCAAACATAAAGCGACGTAAAAACACCCTTCTTGACTATTCTACTACTATTAGAATAGTCATTCTACATTCTCATACCTAATAATATACTTCATCATTAGTCCAAACGAGAGACATGTGTGGATAATATCAACGGCTAATTGAGGGTCTTTCCCCCCCCCCCCCCTACCCCGGGTCTCATTACCCTGGCATGTGCTAACAAACCGAACAAAAGAGACATACCAGCAGTTAATGAAAGGCTGTGGGTCGTGCCCTGGAGATGATGATGAAGACGACGATGACAATGATAATGATGATGAAGAAGACACTAATTAAGTCAGGTTGGATGGCGGTCCTCCAAATGAGCATTGAGCACAGAAAACAAGTCTTTACTGTTTTGTCTTTCGACTCGTGACGTCCTGAATTTCGGCGGTGGCGTGGTTGGTGTTGGTCTTGGTGTGTGTGTGTGTGTGTGTGTGTATAAAAGCGAAAGCCAAACCGCTGCCATGGATCAGGTGAGGTCTTCCAGGGGGACAGAGAGAGAGAGAGAGAGAGAGAGAGAGAAACGAGAGAAAGACGCGAAGATGTTCTGGTGGTCCTCCTCAGTGTCCCACAACCACCGCCCAGGCCCTGGCCCAGGCCACGGCCCCTCCTCCTCCTCACCACCTCCCGCTGCCGCCCCTGCACATGCCTCCCCAACACCCGGCCCAGACCCAGGCCTCCCCTCGGGCCTTCCTCCTCCGGCCTCAGCTTCCTTCCTCTCCTCATCCTCCTCCTCCTCCTTTAATGCCGTTGATTCCCGCGTTCCCCCACCCGCCGGCGTACTCCCCGATCCAGCCTCCGCCTCCGAGCGCACCCACGCCTTCACCGCAGCAGCAGTCCCTCCCGCACACCCAGCCTCTACCCCAGACCCAGACCCAGCTCCAATCCCAGTTTCTACCGCCGACCCAGCTCCAATTGCAGGCCCAGTTCCAGCCTCTAACCCAGCTTCTATCCCAGACCCAGCTGCAGGCCCCGCCCCCACCCCAGCCTCTACCCCTGCCTCTATCCAAGTCCCAGCCCCAGCTGCAGGCCCCGCCCCAGCCTCTACCCCTGCCTCTATCCCAGTCCCAGCCCCAGCTGCAGGCCCCGCCCCAGCCGCAGCCTCTACCCCCGCCTCTATCCAAGTCCCAGCTCCAGCTGCAGCACCAGCCGCAGCCTCTGCCCCGGCCTCCATCCCAGCTGCAGCCTCAGCTTGTATCCCAAGCGCAGCTCCAACCGCAAGCCCCGCCCCCGCCCCCGCCCCCGCCCCCACCCCCGCAACAGCAGCATCAGCATCAGCATCAGCAGCAGAGGGCAGCGAGGCCATTGGACACGGCCCCTGAGCAGGAGCCAATCATCAGGGAGCTGCCCTCCGCCGCCGGCTCCTGCTGACACACAGCCTGTGCCCACAGAGGATCCCACGGAGAGTCGAACGGAGACGGAGTCACGCGCGCGGACGGGGAAGTCGGCGGGGAGACGGCGAGGGCGGAGGAAGGGAGGGTGACGGAGGCCGCGGCGCTCAGGAGACCCCGTCGTGTTCGGAGCGAGACGCGAGTCTGAGGCGAGGGTGACGAGTCTGAGTCTGAGCGGGGGAGACGCGGTTCATCAAAAGAGGGTCAAAGTGTGCGGAGGGGGAAAAGCTTGACCGTTTTAAGGATAACTTTGGGAATTTTCTACTCTCATTTGGGGGTCTGGCAGGGAAATGTCTTTGGAGCAATGGCGGCTGTCCGCTGCTATAAGTGCTCCTTGAGAAATCCCGAAGTTATCCTTTCAAGGAGGATGAAACATCTTTGAAATGTTAATAACTGCAGGGATGGGATGGGATGGGATGGGATGGGATAGTTGGTGGTTGGGAGGTGGGGGGCGTTTGTGGCGAGCAAATCTCTAGTCAAAGCAACCACTTTCCCCCGCAAGTAAACGTTAACCACTGGTCAAGAGAGAGCGCCTACGAGTGGATTTGCACAAGAGATCACATCCACACACACACACACACACACACACACACACACACACACACACACCCACTATGCAACGTGATTGTTCAGGAGTACAACATAGCTTTTTATGCGCTATTTCATTCCGAGATCGCCGTGAACGTCTCAACGACTCATCCTTACGCATTTACACGCGCCGATTATGAATGTAACTGAAGATGTAGATAAGAGATTTAAGCGCGATGATAGTTTGAGCGTAGTTTGTCAGAAATAGCCTCGCCCTTCGTCGGCGATGAGTGATTGAAATACACTGTGAGGATACCTGTAGATCGTTCCCTGCTAAAAATGTATGACCAGTCAGGACATCTCGTCCCTGATTGGTTAACGGGGGGGGGGGGGGGGTCCATCTTGCCTGAAATTGATTTAAAAAGTAATGTTTCATCCCCTCTCTACTCAGTTCCTCCGTCCGCCTTTGACTCTCTCTTGATGAATGAATTTAGGAACTGGCATCCCAGAGCCGCTTCAGTCAGACGTGTCTCTTGTCTCTCTTTGGCCACTGGGAGGGTCCCATCACGAGTCCCCGTCCCCTCTCCTCCGTGATACAGCTCTGTGGGTACAGGCTCTCGATGTTATTGGCATTTCATACCGCGTATATTTGCCTTTCAATTCCCCCCACACGAGACACTTTGGCACGTCTTCAAGTGTTTTACTTGTATTTGATTCGATGCGATTTTTATTTGTGTGCTTTTTCTTTTTGCGGCTTTCCTTTTCCTCCCGACCTTTACGCTCCCTCCTCCTCCTCCTCCTCCTCCGATGTCAAACCTTTCGATGTCATTCTGTTCAACGCAGCCACGCAGCGGCTTCAAAAAAGCGAAAGAAACGTACGAGATTGTGACATTTAAAGGCGAGCAAGTTGAGCCGAAGACGAACTCACGGTATGGCGGTGAGAAGAAGAACAAGAAAAAAAAACAAGAATCTGAAATCGACTAAAACAACAGCAGCTGTCAATCATCTCATAATGGCGTCGGTGTTCGTCCCCCCCAATCGACGGAGTCTTCGTCAGTGATGAAGACCCCTCCCCCCCTCTCCCCCTCTCTCTACTACCTCCCTCCCTGTAGGAGTGTTGTTGCGTTCCATTCGTGCTCGGAAGTCTACGTTTCCGAGTTTCCATTTGGAAATTGAGACCGGGGACGCCCCCCCCCCTGAAGTCGGATATCCGACGCGGAAAGTCGCGGAAGAATCTCACAACCCCCCCGACTTCGAAACATCCAAGATGGCTGCTCCGCGCGCATCAACAGTAGTGAAAAGCTGTAGTAATGTACTGTTTTGTAGCACTTCCGTCTATTTCGTGTCTCATTAAATCAGTCGTACGCGCGCGGCGCTGTCCGACTTCTACCCCGTGGAACGCGTCGCTACGGCGTTTATAACGCGCAAAAAACGCCGCGGAAAAATACGCTATGCGCTATATCAACCGGCGTTGCTAACGACGGCTAAGCTGGCTCGAGCGAAACCACCCAAGCACAAGAAACGTTTTCCTGGAGTGTCGTCCGTCTCGGTTTTTTTTACTTGTGGTCACGGGGGTCATCTCGGGTCGGGGGCGGTGACGTCATTCCCAGCTGCCGACTTCCGAGGTCAATGGAACGCAGCACGTGTCCTCCCCACGGGGGGGCCGTGTGCGCGTTGTCGCCGTGTCGCGTGTGTGTGATGTCATGTGTGATGTCATGTGTGATGTCATGTGTGATGTCATGTGGTTATTATTATCACCGGCCAATCGGCAAGCGGTAAACGGGGGAACATGGGTCCGCCCTCTCACCCCCCCCCCTGATACTCCGCAAAAAGGCCTCGACGTGTGAAACGACGCGCCGCTGCTGTCTGCTGTCCCAAAAACCTACAGAGTAGAAGTCATTGGAGATTTGGACATCATTTGAGTCATTTGTTTTTCGTTTATTTTTTTATTGTAAAACTGTATGTAAGATATATGAAGGGAACAATGTTAATGATCACCGAAATAAACGTTAAAATAATAATAATAATAATAATAGTACATGTTTAAAAAAAAAGATAATATTATACTACTTTTTATATATATATTACTTTACTACGATCTAGAGGCCGTGTTGCAGAGTCACAGAACCAGGGTATAGTTAAAGACCTTAAAAAAAAAAAAAAGAAGAGGGGTATGATGAACATACCTCCACATGCAGGTCTGGTCCATCGATTAGCCGCCGTTTCGTTTTTTCTTTTTCTTTTTTTTCTCCATTTCATCACAATAACTCGTAAGTGATTGTGTGTTCTCTGTTATTTTAAGTGGCCCATTAAAACCGGCTTCATTGTTTCTACCGTCTCTCTCTCTTTTTCTTTCCTT
>PIJE02001710.1:42500-45000 GCA_002895965.2 Coryphaenoides rupestris
AGGAGTTATATTGTGTGTGTGTGTGTGTGTGTGTGTGTGTGTGTGGGGGATTGTGTGTATGTGTGTGTGTGTGTGTGTGGGGGAGGGGGTTGTGTGTGAGGGTGTGTGAGTGTGTGAGTGTGGGATTGTGTGTGTGTGTGTGTGTGAGAGAGAGAGTGAGAGTGTGTGAATGTGGGATTGTATCTGTGTGTGTGTGTGTGTCTGTGTGAGTGTTGGATAGTATATGTGTGTGTGTGTGTGTGTGGGGGGGTTGTGTGTGTGTGTGTGTGTGTGTGTGTGTGTGTGTGTGTGTGTGTGTGTGTGTGTGTGTGTGTGTGTGTGTGTGTGTGTGTGTGTGATAGAGAGTGAGAAAGACTGTGGGATTGTGTGTGTGGGGGGGTTGTGTGTGTGTGTGTGTGTGTGTGTGTGTGTGTGTGTGTGTGTGTGTGTGTGTGTGTGTGTGTGAGAGAGAGAGAGTGAGAAAGACTGTGGGATTGTGTGTGTGGGGGGGGGTTGTGTTTGTGTGTGTGCGTGTGTGTGTGTGTGTGTAAGGAGAATGTAGGAAAGCATTTTAAAAATATTTGGGTCAATTCGCCAAGCGCATCATGTGGTGGTGTGTTGTGTGTGCTGTGTGTGGTGTGTCAACGTATATGCATGTGTGTTTGTGAGAGTCCACACATGGTGTGTTTGGGTGCCATGCCAATTGTGCATGCTGTGTGTATATATATAATATGGTATGTGTGGTGTGTTGTGTGTGCTGTGTGAGTCTTGTCGTCCACCAGGGCGAGTGAGCCATCACCTTCACAGGCCCCCTAGCATGACGGCTGTACGCAGCCTCGTCTCACACTGGGAGAGAATATGGGTCAGACTCCCACCATGTGCTATATAATATAATGAATCCAGGGTGAGGACAGTCTCAGGCTCTCTCTATCTCCCCCGTTGTCTCTCTTGATCTCTCTCCTCCTCTCTCTCTCTCGTCTCTCTCTTCTTTCTTTCCTCTTCTCTTCTCTCTCTCTTTCTCTTCTCTCTCTCTCTCTCTCTCTCAATTATTTCTTTCTTTGCAGCGCACATCCAATCTGAGATTTCTTTTCACAAATAATAAAAAATCTTTGCTTGCACAACTGGCAAAGATTCAAAGCCGTTGTCAAGCTGTTGCTGCTGCTGCTGCTGCCATTTCTTTAGAAGCATTTGTCAATTTTCAACCCTGACCCTGAAGTAGTTGAAAGGATTGGAATAACAGCACATATATATATATATATAACAATCTATTTTTGTACTGCACGTAGATCACAAACCCTTGAATATAAAAACGACGTCCTAACCGCGACGTCAGTTGAGAAACGTAAACGTTATAGAGAGAGAGAGAGACAGTCGCTCAGGAGGTAAGAGCGGTTATCTGGAAACCAGAAGGTTGCTGGTTCGACCCCCGCCTCCAACTAGCTGAGTGCCAGTCCGTTCACCATTTACAATGTAATTGTATTAAAGTACTTATAGGCTTGCAGAATATATATGTAATTGTATTGAATTACCTCAAGCGAGGACTTCATTGCGTTTACAGCTCTTAGAGCGCGGCACTGCGTTGACCTTATGAACAGATCGAGACGTTGATCGCGATCAATTATGCAGCGGCTGACCTGGCGTCAATCACATGGCCCTGCTTGTGGCGCCCATCCATCCGCCACCCGCTGGAACAATTAGTCAATTATTCATCTCAATTAACATTTGAGTGAATGAAGCAGCGAATGTATGTCACGCCATGCAACGTCAGGTCAACAAATACAAGGTTTTTAAATCGTCGTCGCGGTGCACACTCGCAGTTCGGAATCCATTTTTTAACATGCAGTACGTAATTATATATATATAAACGCGTTGTGGACTCAAGGCGATAAAAATAGCTTCATCGGCAGCACGGGCGTTTTCGCCGGAGCGCTCGGGTGCCTCGACCCCTTCTCTCCGCTCTCCACTCACGCCGTTTGAATTTGTGAGTCCGTGTGTGGGCGTTGAAATCATAGCTCTTCTCCATCTCCTCCTCCTCCTTCCCTCCTCCTCCATCGTCGCCTCCTCCTCCTCCTCCTCCCAAATGCCTCTGTATGTAATTATGTGAGGACTGGATGGACTGCATGGTTTATCTGAAGGGATGTTGTCTCAGTGGATCAACTGCTGTGTCTAACGCCATTATTAACTGTCCTATATCCCTCCGACGTTGCTATAAATCCATTTTTCTCTTTTCTTTTATTTCATCTTTACTCATCTGTTTCTATTCCTTTCATTCATTTACTTGCTTGCGGTCTGTCTGCCCCCCGTGTGTGTCGTGAAGTGTATTGGGACCGCGCTGCACGGTGATCCCGCGCTTTAAATACAATTAATCGATTGAAATTGATCGATTATAGATGCGTGTTAACTCAATGGACCGTAAAAAACACACACGGTTATAGCGGCATGTTTTTTGAAGCGTTTTTCCCTCACTATTATTCCATTGTACAGCAACCTAACAACCAGTTCCCATGCAGTACAGGAGGTG
>PIJE02001710.1:50000-55000 GCA_002895965.2 Coryphaenoides rupestris
CTCGGGGCCCTGGAGTTCAAACGCCGGGAGCTCGTTCAGATTTTTGTGGATCGGATCGGATGCGGATTTAAATTCCTGGGAAATGGTTCAAAAACTGAACTGGGTGACTGAGATGGGTCCCAGGCAGAAAAACCCATCCTATATAATTTTCCCCACCAATCTCATTCGCATGTATGGCTATATTCAGTGTTCAATGATTAAGATAAAGCCCTTAGATAGATTTAAAATGGTCTAAAGTTAGGTGGAGCTATGTACAATTAAAGCATTGACACAGGTAAGTCATGGACAATCAGGATTTGTTCTTGATCGTAATCTAAAATCTAGTCTGGTCTGGATCGAGTGATTCATATCCTACGTTTTATTTGAAGCTACCAAGATGAGGAAGGATGCGGCAGGGGCTGTCTGATCTAATCTTTGGTCACAAAAGATATCCGATTCAAATTGGACGAGATCTGATTGAGATTGGAAAACGTTTTGACCTCCTGTCCAGATAACAGACTAACCGTCAAACCGCCCTTCCTAACCTAACCGAACCTAAGCCCGTAAATGTCATGAAAATGTATTACGGAGCGGCCAGTAACAACGCTCACTGCTCCATATACATTATCTTTCAGGAGTGAATTGGATTCCTTTTTCTTTCCTTGACGTAACGCGTCTCTAAAATGACGGGCGAAGCGAACCTGTTCAACTCCGGCCCCTTTTAAGTGGCCATGGCGGTCGAGCGTCGAGTTCACCGCGGCGTGCGTTTATGAGAAAAGTATTTCGGTACAAAAAAATCAGGTGATTCGGGTTCATGTTCCGACGTGCGATCACAAAAGGCCAGATTCTAAAAGCCTGAAAAGAGGGCCTCAATTTTATACATAATTAGCTTTTTTTTTTGTTAGTTTTTCTGCAACATAAAGACTGGCCGATCCTCTCTGTGTTCATCATCGGTGAACAATGCACGGGAATCTACAACAACAACAAAAATCGTCTCTGTTTTCGCTTTACCCTGCGATTCACACGCTGTCTTCCTCCCTGTTTTGTTTGCTTTACATTTACATTACTTTTACGATATTTGGCAGACGTTTCTTATCCAAGGCGACTTACAATAAGTACATTTGTTGAAAGAGAGACAGCAATATATGGCTGTGGTACATAAAGATAAGAATAGAGCAGGTTTCAAGCGTTCATATTTGCAAGGTCGCCTGCATAATAGCTGGGATGAGAGCAGACGTGCCATTCTGAGTGCATCTAAGAACATACAATACGCTCAACAATGCTAAGTACGATTATTTAGTGCAAAGACGGACAAACACGCAAGTTAGTGCTCGGGTTTCGGAGAGGGAAGGCCGTGGGGGCGGGTGGGTTATTCGGAGTCCAGGTGAACTCCGAACAGGTGAGTCTCTTGCGGGAAAGCTGGTGAGCGACTGTCCGCGGTCTCCGTGTACATCGTCGTATATATATGTGCGGTTGCGTTGTGCGTTTGTCCCCCTCAGAGCGTGTTCCAGAAGCCCTCTCTCCCCGAGTACAAGGTGGCGGCCGTGAAGAAGTCCCACTTCATCCTGCTCCACTACAGCGTCTCCAAGGCGCTGTGGGACTGGCTGATCCTGCTGGCCACCTTCTACGTGGCGGTCACCGTGCCCTACGACGTGTGCTTCACCAACCCCGACGAGGGCGGTGCCGTCGCCGCCGCCGCCGCCACCGACGCCACCTCCTCCTCCTCCCACGGCGGCGTCTCCCGCAGCTCCACGGGCAGCGACATCGCCGTGGAGATGCTGTTCATTCTCGGTGAGGAGGGGTGATCTCGTTTTTTTTTACCAAACCACCACCTTTCTTAAAGGAGACATGTTATTATAACACCACCGGGTGTGAGCGTGATTCGCGGTCCCAAATCCGGTTTCGTCTCCCACAAGTGGGAGTGTTCGCCCAGGTGTGTGCTGGAGAGATCGGCCTACCACCAGCCTACCCAGTGGACTGTAGGCGCAACTGGTAGGCTGATCTATCCACCCGCCATACATCTGGGTGGACAACGCTCCCACTTGTGATGTCAAAAAACTGGAGATTCTGAAACCGCTTGGAATGGCTAATCGCGCTCACACCTGGTGGTATAGAGTAGCCATTATAACCCCGTCCAAGATCTTTGACGGACAGGTCAACATAGCAGCCTCGCCGTGAAACGCTTGTGATGTCACTAAAGGGGTCGAATTAGCGATGGCCGGTGTGGCCAATCAACATCGCAGCATCACAGCCTGTCTGCTCTTTCATGACGTGTGTCGCTAAAAAGTGACGCTAATGCCAATCGCGAGGGTGAACAACAGACACAGCGAGTGGTCGAGAATCTTGCGATCACCTGACCGTGGCCCCGCCTTCGAAAAAAAAAACACTTCCAGCCGAGAACAAACGTCAGGGTTCCGATTGTTAGACACCATTGATTAAATCATGCAAATGTATTCACACGTATTTGCATGTTCGTTGTTTCGTTTGCACCCCTGGGTGGTTGTTTGTGTACTTCCTGCTATCCAGGATGTGTATTCCTTACCAAGTCACTATTCACCACCTACGAGTATCCTACTGTATAATATAAAGTTTTGTACGTTTCCGAAATGATACTCAACAAACACAACACAACACAACAGGGCGCCGAAAAAGAGAAGGTCACACACTCGCAATTTCTCCCCCCGTTGCCCCGGTTACAGATCCTACACTCGCGATTTCTCCGTTGCCCCGGTTACAGATGGTAATTAGAGATTCTCCACCTTGTCCCAATTTAGTCCGCAAAAGGAAGTGTTATAGCGCAGCTGTCACGGGGGCCTCCGGTTCTTCTTTCGACGAGTTCACGCCGAGATCGGTTCACACGCTTTATTTTTATTGTTTTAGGCGAGAACGCAGCTTAATGTATTCATATTTGCCATTTGATTCCATCGTTCCATTGTTACACGGCCACTTTATGGATGCTTTGACATTTTTGGAGCGTCTCACAGTACAGTGAGTGCATACAGTCCTTAGAATGGGTCGCCCCCCCCCAGTGGGAATCGAACCCTTCGTTACCCTGGCGGTCTTAACGCCACGCCTCTCAAAAGCATAAGCAAAGTACCGTTTTTTGGTCAATATTCTGAGTTGTTGTTGTTGTTGTCGTTGTTGTTGTATTTCCGTACAATTAACCGCACGGATACACTTGGTCCGCAGACATCGTGCTGAATTTCCGCACCACCTACGTGAGCCAGTCGGGTCAGGTGGTGTACGACGCCCACTCCATCTACCTGCACTACTGCAACACCTGGTTCTTCGTGGACCTCGTCGCGGCCTTGCCCTTCGACCTCCTGTACGCCTTCAACATCACGGTGGTGAGGGCCGACGCCACGTGTTCGTGATTGTGCCTGTGTGTGTGTGTGTGTGTGTGTGTGTGTGGGGGTGGGGGTCGGTGGGTGGGGGTGGTGGTGGTGTCGCGGGGTGCACGTGTAGTTTTGTGTGCATCGCTGTCTTTCAGAGCGGGCCTCGCGACGCGACCTCGGCCTATTTTTCTCCGGAGGTAAGAGCGGTAAGAGTTCTGGAGGTAGGAGCGGTTGTCTGGCAACAGGATGAAGTGTCAAGGTGTCCCTGAGCAAGACGGCACGAGTACAGGAGTGCGGCGGACAGTTTCGTGGAGTGGTGCGGACTAAATCACCCGCAACTCAACATCTCTAAGACGAAGGAGCTGATGGTGGATTTCAGGAAGCAACCGACTCACCCGAATACCGACTCACATAGACAATAAAATGGACTGGACTAAAAACACAGAGGCCCCGTATAAGAAAGGTCAGAGTCGCCTGTATTTCCTACGGAGACTCAGATCTTTCAACGTCTGCAGGACCGTGCTGCAGATGTTCTATCACTCTGTGGTGGCCAGCGTCATCTTCTACGCTGTTGTGTGCTGGGGCAGCAGGGTGAAGGCAGCCGACGCCAACAGACTCAATAAGCTCATCGGGAAAGCGGGTTCCTGTCCTGGGAGTGGAATTGGAGTCTTTGGTGGAGGTCTCGGAGAGGAGGATGCTGGGTAAACTACTCAGTATTATGGACAACGCCTCCCATCCCCTGCACGCCACACTGGTGTCACACCAGAGCACCTTCAGCCGTAGACTGAGATTACCGAGGTGCACCACAGAACGCCACAGGAGGTCCTTTCTGCCTGTGGCCATCAAACTCTATAACTCCTCCCCCCTCTGTGGCCATCAAACTCTATAACTCCTCCCCCCTCTGTGGGAAGGACAGTTGAAATACAAGACAATGAACACAGCAACATAATGTGCAATATTACCTCTCAACATCATGTGCACTTTCCTCAGTATTATGTGCAATATTAATATTACTGACCAACATCATGTGCAATACTCTATCATGTGCTATATTATTATTATTATCATGTTGTCTATAAATATCATCTATATTATCACTACCTCTCATCTCCTCTCATCATCATGTGCAATATTCTTAATGTCATGTCCAATAATATTACACTTCAATTATGCCAAATTGTTTTCGCCGTCGGAATATCTTATCTTGCCGTAAATTAGTAAATCCGTCAGTTTATTTTTATCATTCTGTTGTTTTCCATATTGTTGTATTGCGCTGTATCGCTATGTAACCCTGGCACAAGAATTTCCTTCGGGATTAATAAAGTTCTATTCTATTCTATTCTATTCTAACTGCTTCTGACATGTTGGTTGGCACCATGATTTTCTCTTGCTTTGGTTCGGCCTTTCTGTTCCGCTTTCTGTTATATCTGTTATATCACCTTCTGAGTAACCTTGTTTTTGCTCCGTCTGTCAAAGCGCTTTGTAAACTCTGTTCTTAAAGGTGCAATACAAAGAAAGTTATTACTTACGCAACAACGAGTTCCGTTTTTGCCCTCGATTGAACTGTAAACAGCGTGACGCCTGAACGTCGCGTGATCGTGATCGGTGATTTGTGATTGCTGATTGGTGATTGATTGGCGCGATCGTTCACCTCACCGTACGTGTCTCCTATGTGACACCCCTCAC
>PIJE02001710.1:60000-96708 GCA_002895965.2 Coryphaenoides rupestris
ACAGTTGATTGCTGACGACACAGAATATTAATTCGCAGTCGTAATATAATGGATATAATGCTCTACCAGTTGAGCTAACCAGGAACAATTACATCAAACATCCAAGTCATACCCTATATAATGGATTGGATTCCATCTCTCCCTCCCTTTTTCTCTCTTTGCTCTTTCTCTATATATATAGGTCTCTCTCTCTCTCTATTCCTCTCTCTTTCCTCCATCTTTTCTCTCTTTTCTCTCACTCTCGTCATCCCTTCTTCCACTGTCCCATCTCGGCTGTCTCTCTCTCTGTATCTCTCTCCTGTTTCTTCCTCTCCTCTCTCTCTTCCTCTCCTGTTTTCCTCTTCTCTCGTCTCTCTTCTCTTCTCTCTCACTCTCAATTTCTCTCTCTCTCTCCGTTTCTCTTGCTCTCTATCCCTCTCGTTCCTCTCCTCTCTCTCTCTCTTCTCTCCTTTTCTCTCTTCTATTCCCCCTCTCTCTCTCTATCCCTCTCTCTGTCTCTCTCTCTGTCTCTCTCTCTCCTCGCTCACTCTCTCTCTCTATTATCCCCCCCCTCCTCTCTCTCTCTCTCTCTCTCTCTCTCTCTCTCTCTCTCTCTCCCCGTCCTCTCTCCGTCTCTCTTTGTCCCCCCCTCTCTCTCTCTGTCTCTCCCCAGCTCCTCCAGCGACTTCCCGGACGAGCTTCCGGGCGGACATCGCCATGCACCTGAACAAGGACATCCTGCAGCTGCCCGTGTTCGAGCGCGCCAGCAGGGGGTGCCTGCGCTCGCTCTCGCTGCACGTCAAGACGTCGTTCTGTGCGCCCGGGGAGTACCTTCATCCGCCAGGGAGACGCCCTACAAGCCAACTACTTTGTCTGCTCGGGCTCCCTGGAGGTGCTCAAGGACGGCATGGTGCTGGCTATTCTGGGTCAGTCTGGTTCAGAAAAAGAACAAATCTGCGTCATCCGCAGATGACTTGCTTATTTACTATTCCTGGCGAGTCAACCCTGCACTGAACACTTTTATCCCAAGAAACTTAGTGAGTTTCAGATGCATATGATATGACAGAGGAGCGGGTATTGGGGTTTAAAGGGGACATATGATGCCACCAGGTGTGAGCGTGATTAGCCATTGCAAGCCGCTTCACAATTGCCATGTGACTACCGGCTGGTGACATCACAAGTGGGAATGTCCACCTAGGCATATGCTGATTAGATCAGTTTACCTGTCGGTACAGTCCACTGGGTAGCCTGGTAGACTGATCTAGCAGATAATACATCTAGGTGGACATTCCCACTTGTGGTGACGCCGGCCTCCGAGCCCCAACCCCGCTTCATACCCCACTAGTCTACCCTATCGCTGAGGAGGGGGGTGGGGCCGGGAGGGCTTTTCGGACACACCAAATTCAGACTTTTCCGAAGTGCATCGACCCACTCCCCCCCCCCCCCCCCCCCCCCCCCCCCCCCCCCATTGCCAAACAAACGAAAATAACTAAACAGAAGCTTCGGAGGCACCACACCACACTCCACTCCACATACCACCATCCCCTCTCACCTCTGACCCCTCTGACCCCTTCTGGCACCCCCGCAGGCAAAGGGGACCTGATCGGCTCCGACCTGCCGGGCTACGAGCAGGTGATCAAGACCAATGCGGACGTGAAGGCCCTGACCTACTGTGACCTGCAGTACATGAGCGTCAAGGCCCTGCGCGAGGTCCTGCGGCTGTACCCCGAGTACGGCAGCCGCTTCAGCACAGACATCCACCACAACCTCACCTACAACCTGAGAGAGGGCAGCGAGCTGGAGGTCTGTCGTCGTTGTTGCACATACACACACACATATACGGTATACATACAGGTGTGCACGCATCCATGCACACACATCCATGCACACACACAGGTAGACACACACACACACACACACACACACACACACACACACACACACACACACACACACACACACACACACACAGACACACACACACACACACACACACACACACACACACACACACACACACACACACACACACACACACACACACAGAGACACACACACACACACACACACACACACACACACACACACACACACACACACACACACACACTCCCACACACACACACACACACACACACACACACTCTCTCTCTCTCTCTCTCTCTCTCTCTCGCTCTCTCACACACACACACACACACACACACACACACACACACACACACACACGCTCACGCTCACGCTCACACTCCAGCTCATGCTCACACTCACTCAACAGTTTTGAAGTGTGAATCTAAAATGTCATCACAAATACTTCTAACGCTGTCCTTGAGTTCCGACGGCTCGCTGGTGTGCATGTCCTAAGCTGGCAAATATCAGCGCTAAAGAGCCGACGATGTTGCAAATGTACTACGGGAGTTAACTTTGCCCTGTTTGACCTCCAGGGAGTCACGAGGTGCCCGCGGTCTCCCAGGCTAAGCCAGGTACGTGATTCCGAGCCACTGCTTCGGCGCCACATTCATGCGTTTGGTGTTTTTATATGCAAGAGGGTGTTCACCTAACTCTAAAGTGCTGAACCACCCACTCTATGAACTGCCGCACACGAACCACCGCCACTTCTCAATTGTCGTTATTTTATTTGTCAAACCTGAACGGTGTCACGTTGAAGAAAGGGGGAGATCATATAATTGAAGTAACATTTGCCGGCGTACGGTTATACTTTCATCCATTTGTGCTGTTTGGAAGACAGTGTGTGGGTGGATATCTGTCTGAGTTCCTGGCTATTATTGTAATAACTGATATTACTGAAATAAGAGGATTTATAGAGAAAAGCTTTTAGTAAAACCAGGAACATTAGGGAGTATTATTCTGTTGTTCTCCAACAATAGTGTGAAAACGAGTCTTTTGAAAATGTGGTTTAGCGCAGAATGCTAGCGAAGATAACAACAAAACATCACATCACATCTCGTCTGTCATTCCCAGGAGCGGGCAGGTCGGGAGAACAAGGTGCCCTTCATCGCCGGCGGTGACCCCGCGGAGAATCCGGACGAAGTGGTGGTTGACTGGGGGTGGTCTCCCTCACCAACGCCAGGCGGGCGCCCCTGCTGCACGCCGCAGGAAGCCCCGGTCGCCAGCTCTGCCTCAGTCACCTGTTGGGGAGGAGCTTCGCCACATCGACTCCCTCCGCGTGTGCCGCTCGCCCGTCCAGGGCCGGTGGCGGCGGCGACGGGCAGGAGTGAGCATTCCCTCGCCGCTGCTGCTCATCAACAAGGAGGAGGAGGGCCGCCCCCCGCCCGCCCATGCTCAATCTCTGTCAGGAGGCCGGGGTCGAGGCTGTCGCCAAGGCAACAACCTCCTCAATCCCTCGCTGCATTCTGTCAGCCCGTTGGACCTGAGCCCCAGGTGACAAGTCAAGTCAAGTCAATTTTCTTTGGGCTTCACAGGCCATAGCGTTATGGGTCATATAATTATCCCACCCCCCTAGCCCCTAGCCCCCCAGAGGGCAAGAAATATAACTCTCTTAATTAACAAGGAAGAGATATTGAGAAGGAATGCAGGGCGGGGATTGGGAATCCCTTGTTCCAGGGATGGTTCGGAGAGCAATAAGTGTCATAATGAACACATTTGAAGTACAAATGAGACCAGGGGTATTAATATCGTCCATGGTGATGAGGTGCTGGCTGCTGAGCAAGCTGGTAGACGTCGGATGGGGTGGTGTGGCCAGTCATCCAGTCATCCAGTCATCCAGTCATGACCACAGCAACACACTAAAAACAGAGGCAGTGTTATGGTTCGATGGAGCTGGGTGTACAGGGACCACGTAGGAAACCTTTAACCTAATAGCTGTGGGAGCAGGGGTATAGGCTAGTGCTGACACACACACAGCACAGGTGACCTATTCAATTTGCCTGATTGAAATTCTCATCTACTTTTCATTTACTTTGCTCTAGCACATTATGTAACTCTGCGTATCTGCTTGTATCAACCAGGGTGGTGGATGGAATTGAGGACAACGGACACACGTTTCAGTTTAACGTCGAGCATAACGAGGCGAGGACGAATGGAAAAGGTAGCTTCCCTATCAAATGAATGAATTATGAATGCTGCATTAAATATGCGAAGATCGCTTAGTACTGTATTCAATTTTCCCTGTCTGTCTATCTGTCTATGGCATTAATGGCGTTTTTTCCTCCTCTTTGACAGACCCTTACCAGATAAGTGCTAACCTGCTTCTAGAAACGGAAGATATTAAACAGAACATCACCAAATTAAACAAAGAGGTAGGCGATAAACAGATTTTTTTTGTATATATTGTTTGACAGATATGACATTTGGAAATGTCATGTATGTAATGATTTGGACACAAGAAAAGTGTCTTTTGATGGGTTTTTAACAACTTCATGCAGCACTTTATGATTATTAACAGCGAAAGATAACAGAACAAGAGAAACGTGTTGAATTAAAAACAAATTATTATTATAAATAAATAAAAAATGATTATTCACTCCCAGATGACCAGCCTCAACCAAGAAGTGTCCAACTTGTCCAAGGAGCTTCAGGAAATGATGCGTTTCCTGCAGAGTCACGTGACCGCCCTGCATCACTCCTCCCTGCCCTCCGCGTACTCCTACGGCATACAGGTGGTCCCCGGGTCCGGCGCCACCTCCCCCGGCGACTGGCCGAACACGGGGGGCCCCCCGTACGGTGTGCCCCCCGCCCGGCCCAGCTACCAAACCACCACCACCAGGAGCCCGTCGGCCACCCGGCCAGGAGCGCGTGGAGCTACGCCGAGGCCCAGGGCAGCCCCACGCTCGGGCAGAAGGTGGAGCATTTCTGCCACCCTTCTGGCTCCGTCGCTCCTTCGTCGTCGTGGGCACACCACCAGTGTTGCTCTTCTGAAAGAGACGCGGTGGCCCCCGAACACCCCCGGTTTCAGCTTTCCAGTCGATGCCCGGGACCCTTCCAGAGTCCCAGAACCACGCCGGGTTCCCCATACATGAGCGGCCCAAGCCCTTGGCCCGCCTGCCCATCTGGGCCTCCCCGGGGCCAGTCCGGACCCCCGGGTGGTTTACAAGAGGGCCATGTCGACAGTGAGCAGCTCTCTGCTGTGCTCCTCCGGAGGTCTCAGCAAATCCCATCCCTCGCTGAGCGGACGAGTCTGCGCCGACCTCACCCTGCAGTCCTCCCCGGCACCCCTTCCCCCCGCCCTCACCCCGACCGGCAGCCAGCAGCCGGACACCACCTTTGGTGCGTTGGCACCCGTGACGCATTGCGCCCGTGTCAGCGGTGTCGCTGCACACCCCCAGGGCCACCAGGGTGCCCTCAACACCGCTGCCATTGGTCCCAGACAGACTGACCTGATCGGATCCAGCCCCGTTCGCCTGGACACACAGAGCTTTAGCCCCTCGATGCCAGCGCAGTCGGCTGCAAAGGATTGCAGGGCTTCAGATCAGCTGAAAGAGTTGACCTCTAGAAAAGAGAGGACAGAAATGGAGATGGTGGATTCTCAGGGTGCCGGCAACAGCCCTCCAACCTTACAAGTTGAACCACTCTGGGGTCTGGAGGTGTCTAAATCACCAAACTGATTATAGGAGTGGGTTGACAATGCAGCATGCTAATGATCACTTGCTTCAGGACGCACTGATTATTCAAAATGGGACGCTTTCAGCTTCAACTGTTGAACATGTCTGTACATACAGTACGTCTATACTGCCCCTCAGTGGTCATTGTTACAATATTAAAATACAGCCAAAATGTATGCTTGTGTTTCAGATGTAGCCTACAGCCTGTAGTCTCTCAAGCCGTTTTTTGTGCCCTGTTGCATATTACATGACAGCTTATAATTCAAAGTCATGCTGCACTGACAATATGTACTTTCCAGCCTCCTGCCAATCACTGCCAATACGTCACATCAATAAAAAAAAACTGATTGCACAGATAAACAATCAGGACTTTTAGACTTTTAGACTTTTAGACTGCATTGTTTAGTCACAACAGCATGATGTGTGTCCTAGTCGCAAAGAAGCTGTGGGCTATTCTATTGTCCTTTAAAAAAAGAAAAAAAAGAAGATGTACACTTCAACCATAGATGGTAACATGTTTATTTTAGTGATATTTGAATGTTCATTCTTAAACGTTTACACAGAAGGCCTACAACTGCACTGTTTATTGCACATTACACGGAACAGTATCAAACTGTAGGCCTATCCATTGTAACTATTTTTCACCGTTGATCAGTAAATATATTCTACTCTGTGTTCTCTCTGAGTTATTCATTTCAGTAATAGTCATTTATTTATTTGTTTATCTATCTATCTATCTATCTATCTATCTATAATAGTTAGATAGTAATGTAATAGTTATTTATTTGTTTGTTTGTTTGTTTGTTTGTTTGTTTATCTATTTATCTATTTATTTATGTAATTATTTATTTATTTATTTATCTATTCATGTAATTATTTATTTATGTATTTATTTATTTATGTATTTATTTAGTGCGAAACTAAAGGACTTCTAGTAACATTTGTATTCAGCGAATCGGGACGGTGACAGAAGTGGGCGGTTCCCGGAAGCAGAAAGCCAACAGCCGGAAACGAAGGCAAGCCAGGGCGGGGCGGGCCCAAGAAGAAGAAGAAGAAGAAGAACGGAAAGAACGGAGCCGAGTATCGTAAGTGAAACTCATCACAAGTGCGTGTAATTCTCCTCACACTCAACACGTATGTCGTCGGGGTGGGTGCTGCTGCTGCTGACGTCGCCTCGCTTCTCCTCGTCGTGTTTGTGGTACATTATGTATTATTATTATTATTATTATTATTATTATTATTATTGAGGGGCTCAAGTCGACACCAAAAGAACTGCACTGGGGACGCTAGCTTGGGAGCGGCGAAGCTAAGCTAAGCTAAGCTAAGCCAAGCCGAGCCGAGGCAAGGCGAGGCGTCATCTAACGCGGCCGAGGTTTGGCGTTCGTTCGTTTGCGTTGTCATTTGTCATTGTGCCTTTTTAATGTTGTTGTTGTTGACGTTGTTGACGACTACAGACATTCAAAGGTGAATCGACGACATTGTGTTGCGTCTGTCAGTGATGCTAACCTCCCTGCTTCTAACACCTAGCATCTAGCTAACTGTTTTATCTCAACTAGAGACGTTGAATCTATTATATATTTATATATATATACACACCATGGACAAGGTTGGACGGACGTCATGTATGCTGAGGCTGCAGTTTAAAGGAGCGGCCCTATTATATACCATGAGTGTGGCTAGCCATTTACAAGCCCCCTTTAAATGTTGTCATGTGACTTACATTTTGGAATTGTGACCAAGTGACGTCACAAGTGGGAGCGCATACACCCAGATGCTGTATGCTAGTCGGATGGATCAAGACTACGAGCCTGTGCCCAGTGGATTGTAGCCCCAACTGGGTCCACTGATCTAGCCACCAAGCTGTACATCCAGGTGGACACTTTCACTTGTGACGTCAATTCTGTCACAATGACGATTTTTGGAAACCTTTGTGGCTGGTGACTAAGGCTTGTGTCCGACCAGAGGCGGAAACAGCTTGGGCTGACATCGATCAGTATGTTTGGAACAATGATTACGTTGATTTACTTTGTTTCTTCACTTGGGACAGCTAGACACCGTGGACGTTGTTGACTGTTATGGCGTTAAAAGGAAGGGACAGATTCATCATCATCTTTCTTTTGACAGCTGCAATGCTGTAATGTTGTTTATGACTCTGAGTACCGAGACCTTTGACATCGCTTATACCTTTTTTATAGTCTTGTCTTTGGACCTTGTTCACCGCAAGCTCGGCATATCTTGACAAAACCAGGAGCGAGGAACAACGACAACGTTGTCTTGGAACTGTCATTAGGAACACAACATTCTTATGCTACTCACCAGACAACTCGTTGCCTGGTTATCTACCGGTGGTTTCGCTGGTGCAATATGGTTATGAATGTGTCTGCCCAGTGCCCACAAGCACACGTTGGTTGGCTGAGGGTGTTATCACTTGATCCTTTACAGAGAATTTGAATCGCTCAGCTTTCTTATCGCTTAATAGAAAAGGTTTGCTCAAGTGCAATGGACCAAAGGGTATTGCAGGTTAGGCTAATGATACACATGAGTCACAAGCTCGAACGATGCGCTCTCAACAGAAAATGTCATTGTTAAATGTCAAATGTAAAATTGAAGGCCCTGAATTGAAGCCTATACCAAATAAGTTTTTATTTTATAAGAAACCATGATTTGCAAATTATTAATGCAAAACCGTGCTTTGCATGAACATACTTCATGCTTCATGTGGCATCACATAGCCAACTGCTGTCAGTTAATGCAAATTACAGCGTTTGCAAACCTTTTTCTGTACCAGAAATGAGGAAATGCTTGCCCTGGTTTGGCAATGTCAAGTTACAAAGCATAATCTTGTCTCCCTGCAGACAAGACGGTTTGGGATTGTCTTGACTGTAACTTTTGGAGGATTTGCTGTGTCTGGCTTTTATACCGAACTTCTACAGAACTCCAGTCAGAGAAGGAAGTGTCAGTGATTTTCTATGTGCCAATCATCTGTTGCTGATGAGTGTCCTGTGCCTCTTCCTAACCTCATTTCCACTCATTTCCACTACTAAATAAACAACATTGACAGCTTAAATTGAACTTGGACAACGCTGTTAACTCTTTCGAAGTAGTCTATGTATTTAATTGTGGCCATTCAGATTGCAATTTACAATGTCATAATTACAATAATTTAATATTTTGGATAATGTTTCAGATTCTAAAACAAATGGGCTACCTTATATTATAATGCAAAATTACATTTGGTGTCTGCTAACTGTCTGCCTCTTGTGATGGGACACTAGTTTGGCCCCTTTGTAGATTTTAAAGACAACATGATCAATGGATTAAAAATATAGACCTACTCGCTGGATTCATTGACATCGAAGGCAATTGACAGTGAAAGTCGTTATTTGCACAATAACCAACTGGTTCCCTGGCAAGGCACAGTTGCGTGGGGCCTGCCCTCCACGTGACTGTGCCTGGGTTGTGGGGAGGGGAGGACATTGGCTTCAGCTTTAAGTCCTCCATTGAATGATCATTCTCTGGTACCCTCGCACTGCATTAACCCAAAACCCATTCACATCGCACAATGTCAATGGTCTGCCAAAGAAACAACAAGTACCCCACCCTTGCGCCGAAGTCAACCTCTGTCGTGTCCCTGCTTGCTGCTTCCTTGATAACTGGTTGAGTGAGATCTCTAGAAGGGGGACTGAGCTCCACCGCTCTGGTGGCGACAGCGTTAATGACTAATGCAAGCTGTCACCTGCTACTTACAGGTTGACGTGCTGTATGCTTCTCCCTTCCTTCTCACAGCCTGCTATTCTGGACTAGTACTACTAGACGCTGAGTTTGCACACCTCTCCGACCTTTTTTTAGTGGGAATGCTGCGCATTCACACAGCATAGGAATGCCGTTGTAGTCCCCCGTTATCATTTCCCCGAAAACATGTTATCTTTTGTGCCAGAATCACTTGCAGTGTGAAAACAATATCTGTGCAATTTGCTGGTTTTTACCAAATAAACCTTTGATTAAACCCTCATCCACTGAGGTGCCTCATCTGCCGTGAGAAAAGCTTTAGGTTGTACAGTAGTTTAATGTCTCTCCTGCGTGTGTTTACCATGAATCCATAATAAGTAGTGTTGACACTGCAAAACTCGTCACCTCCTTAGCGATTGGCTCAGCACAGTTTGTCAACAGAGCGTCAGCCTTAATGTTACGCCACTGTTGCCACATACGGCCGTGGTGGAGGAAGGTTGGTTCCCGGTATTCCTGGGTCTCATGCAGGGGAATTGGTGGAACGGATTTGCTGGCTTTTCAATACCGTCTCCCATTCCCACATCACCCCCTATGCTGTTAAGTTACCGCCAACTTGTTTGAAAGGGGGTCCTGCTTATCAGCATGGTCCAGATTAGACCTTAGTCATTGTGAGGCTCGGAATGACTGTACTGTCAATATAATAATTACCTCATTCCCGATACCTTTGGGTGTTTTTAAGGCAAGTATCCAAAGTATTTTCTACCTGTGGTCCCTAACATTTTAGTGAAATACAGATTTGGCATTCTTTTGTGTTTGTGTTTCGAAAGATCTGATCACAGAAACTGTGCTGTTTCTGATGTCACCTCATGAGTTCAAGGCCCCGCACTAAATGGTTGTTAGGTATGCATTGGTTGTTAGGTATGCAACAAGGGTTACTGGCCTTTTGCTAAGTCATGTATTGCCTAACAATAACTTCATAATGAAGTCATTTGTTTTGGGTTGAGAGTCTAACACTGCTCAGTCACCCTCTGCTTTCATCTCTACTCTGTTCCACGGTGAAGGGTGTGTGGGGTTCAGGAAGGACTTTGTTGTGGCCCAGGGGTATCAGTTTATTTAGCATATTATAACATATAGTAACCAAACTAACTTTCTCTGACATTGTCCCTCTTAATGACTCCTTCCAGTGCTTTTGTCAGTGTTGTGAATGCATTTGTGGTTAAAGGGGCCCTATTGTACCACCAGTTGTGTGTGTGTGTGTGTGTGTGACTAGACATTGCAAGCTGCTTATAAATAGTCATGGGACTAAAATTGCCAGTCATGAAGTGACATCACAAGTGGGAGTGTCCACCTGGATGTATGCTGATACATGCTGCTCAGTTTAGCAGTTGGTGCAGTCCACTGCGTAGGCTGGTAGTCTGATCTAGTCAGCATACATCTGTGTGGACACTCCCACTTGTGATGTCACTAACATTTTTAGTCACATGGTCCCTTTAATGTATTGAGGTGAGAATCGTTTAAGAATGCATATAAGGTCTGAGTGATCTGAATTTAAAGTGTTAACGGCACTCTTTTGTCCATGTGCGTTGGCATATCGGCGGAATACAGGAGGCCGGTATAAATATTTCATGGCGTGTCTTTCTTTCCCCTACGCCGTTTTTCACCCTTTCCCTGACCCACATCCTCCGTTTGTCTGTCTTTTCCACCTTTTGGTTTTGGAATTACGACACAATTGACACAATGCAATAATTGCTTTACTTCTCGGTAGTTGTAGCTTATTGTCAAGGCTAACCTTGGATAAAGACTGGAAACAAGATATCAAGACACATAAACAAACTTGTTTTTGGTTATGACTCGCTTATTTCACTTATTTAAAAGTACAACCATTGATACTTAATACTTCAAACGCATCCTTCCGCGAGGACGGCCCTCACGAAGTTTCTCCGTGAGGGCCGTTTGATGAGGGCTGTGAGCAGCAGGTGAACTGTGGGCTCTTTGGTGCCGGTTCTTCAGATGAACCAGCCCCATTGACGCAGTGAACAGTGTGGCTGTGTTCTCCAGCCACCTCTGCTGCTTTGGTCTCTCTCCCTCGCTCGCTCGCTCCCTCCCTCCCTCTGCTCGGCTGGATGCAGGAGTGTGGGAAAGCCCTAGTGGGCTCCTGTCCAACCCTTCCTCCCTGTGTGTGTGTGCCCCCACAGCTCCTCTCCCAGACATGCCTAGCCCTCGCTAACCCAGGGACTCTGAAGGTCTGAACCAAGCCAACGAAGTTCAGACGAACGCATTCTGGTTTCAACACAAACATTGCTTTCCCTTTGTACACTTGGCGTCGTCGTGGAGTGCTTGTGTAGATGACTTGAATGTAGCTCAAATTCAGTCATGTAAAAGACTTGTTTAGTAACAATCCCCAGTCAGCCGTGAGAATGCATGTGAGAGCACAGTACAGATTGGATGCAGAATTGGTCATACACGTAACACAGCCCCCCTGGCCTCTTGTCATGCGTTGCAGATTAGGCCAAGACCTCCACTAACCGGAGAAAGCCTCCACCTTTTTCCGAAAGCTCACAAACCCATGTTATAGTCGTGCATTTGAGCGCCTAGTGAAACGTCTGCGGCTGCCCGTGCCCGGCTGGCCGTGATGCCCACTTCCTGTATTGACTGGAGTACGGTTTCCTGTCCCTCCTACCCAAGCAGAAGCTGACGTGCGTGCGTCACTTTAATGGATGGGAAATTGAAAGGGAAGATTCGTTTTCTGTTCAGGTTTCTGTGACTGGATGGGTTTTGTGGTCATTTTTGGTTTTTTTTAGACTTGCCTAAAAAAACTTTGTTCACCAGAGAGCCATCAGATTATGAAACAACCCAAAATTGATTCCTGTCTGTCTTGTGTATGTATTGTAAATTGTGTCTTCACTTCAGCTGCCATTTAACATGCATCTCTCTCTCTCTCTTTTTTTTCCCCAGCTCTAGCTACTGAGGTGTCCTCTCCCTGCGGCCTATTCCCTCCCCGCCTTACCACACCGCCACCTGCCTTTGCTGTGCCAACCTGCCCTCACAACAAAACCTTTTGCACCAAAGTTGCCTGGACCAATCCATCCCCCTCCCCCCTGCCCCGCCCCCTCCCCCCCAACTTCCTCCACGAGTTCTGTCAATAGAACTTCCGACGACAACAACAACACAGCCCCGACGATGGCAGGGAGAGGGGGACCAGCGCGGACCAACGGCGCGGCGGCCAGCAACAAGATCTGCCAGTTCAAGCTGGTGCTGCTGGGGGAGTCGGCGGTGGGCAAGTCCAGCCTGGTGCTGCGCTTCGTCAAGGGCCAGTTCCACGAGTACCAGGAGAGCACCATCGGAGGTTAGGGTCTCGCGCTTGGTCTGGGTTACTCTCTCGGCCGTCCCCGTGTGTTTGGTGGGCGTCTCTCAGTTGTATTTCGAGAGCTTGTATGTGCGCTGCTGAACTGCACTGCATTATGTACAATTTCTGGAGACTTCAGGAGCATCCTGACCTCACAAAATCCCCTGTTGTCAAAATGCAGAAGAACGCGCAGAACGAGTTCTCGTTTCTTGGCTCACCTGGCTGGCTTACCAGCCAGGAAGGGTTTTTGGTCAGGCCAAAACAAGCTAGCAGAGGCTATGAATTACTCCAGCCCCGATGAAAGAGAATTATGACTCATGGATATGTTTTTACAGCTGTTTTACTGCTTTTGCTTCTTGTGTTGGCATTGGAAAACAGAGCTGTAAAAATCGTATGAATTATTTGGTATTGTTTCCATTGATGCACACTGTTCATATTCTATGTATTCGCAATAATTTGTCTTTTCTTGTCGACGCTTGCTGCAGACCTGGAAAAAAGCCCTCAACAAATGTAGAACTTGCTAAGGATTGTTTTCTCTCTGCGAACGTCTCGTTGCGTTTTAGAGGCTTACAAAACACCGAACCCATGTCTTCTCTTCACATTTCACCCATTATTTTGACAGTTCAGAAACGGTTTTATGTATTTGTTATGTTTGTTCTACTCTCTTTCTCTCACCCTCATCGGTGGTGCAGAGTTTCATTGAGGTCCAACGCTATGAAGTTAGGCTTTCCTGTGAGCAGAGCCATCCAACATCACTAAACAAACACTCATGTTTGAGGGGGAAAGCGTTCCAAAGGTTTCCTCCTGCTGGTTTTGTGTGAATGTTTCTGTGGACTGGGAGTCAAGAGAAGAGCGTTGGTCGCTTTTTAATCGTTTAGACATTTGTAATGTTGACAATAACGACAATCATTGTGTAATGTGTACACACACACACACACACACACTCAACCGGCAACATGGCGGGCGTTGTTGGTCACCATAAGATCACGAGGCAAATGGAGGAGGACCCGCGTGGTGCGTTGTTGGCGTTGCCTTTTCACGGCTCTGGGTGTTCTTTGCGATTGCTGTCTGTCTAGTTTGCTGCGTTTTTTCCTCTCCTCTCGCAAGACCCGATTTTGTAGAGATTTCTCACCAACTGCAGTCGTCCAATCAGTGGTCTGCAGTGGCCGCTGGCTCCACCCGTTCAGCACGTTTGGTGTCTGGCCAAAAAGTGTCCTTCAGGTAATTTGTGACTCCCTCCCCCCTCCCCCCTGTCGCGGATCAGTCATGCAGTGTGCAGTACAGCCATCTGACGGCTTTGAAAGTAGTGCAGGGGCATTAGTATGAATTCTAGTACTGTGTACAATGGAAAGTAACGCCTTTGGACTCTTTGTCTGAAAGGCCGACAACCCACGATGCATGTGGTGGTGACTTAATACAAATGTAAAGGAAGTGAGACAGTGGGGGGGGGGCATGCAAATGATGGATATTCCGTGACGCATTAACCTAATAATTTCACCCTCAATCATACGTTTCTCTCCTGTCCCAGAATTGTCCCAGACTCCATATCTTTGGGCCTCAGGTGCAATGGGACTGCCTTAATTTCTGCCACCCTAATGTGTGGGTTGACATATTATGCCGTGGCGAGGGTGGCCCAAAAGGTTATTGTGGTTAATGACCTGAATGAATGTGTGTGTGTGCGTGTGTGTGTGGGGGGTCCCGTTCCCCCCCCTCCCCCAGATGCACCGGGAAGTCGACGACCACTTCCTCTATTCATTCTTCCATCCATGCGTTCAACTTCCACCCACAGGTCTTTTTGCGGCTATTTGCTTTGGTATTGACTCGTTAGTATTGCAAAAGCGTGGGGGGGGGGGGGTGGTGAGTGAGGCTGGTTAAGGATAATATATATAATTCTATACATTTCTTTATTTTCGGCCGACTTTGGGTTGTCGTCCTCGCCATATTATGCTGACAACAGCATAGCAATACCATGGCTTCCTTCCACTGATGGAGGTGGGGGGGGGGGGAGTCGAGTTGGGGGGGTTCCTGTAAAGACAGGAAGACTGTTGCTTACGCTGACCGCCCGCCCGGCCCACTTTGAACTAGACTCAGCATTTGTCTTCCGGTGCACTTGTGGTCAGCCGCAGTCCCGCCTGCCTGCTCGACTGCTACAAAGCACTAAACTATGCGGTGCTCGCTCTGAGCGTGTGTGCGAGCTTCCCGCCGTCATGTGACACACGGGGGGGGGGGGGGGGGGCTGGGGGCTGAGTCGGCAAGAAACGTGCTATGTGCTTATCGCTCCATGTTAGGGGTTCGAACTGTGGACCTGTGTGTTCATTCCTGAGGTGGCTTTTTCTGTTTAGGTTTTTTTACGGAAAAATGAAGCAACTTGAGCTTTGACAATAACGTGCCCTAATCGTTGATTTATAAAATGTACAACGAATGACTCATGTTAATGACAAATGTTAGCTGGACTTATTGTGAAAGACAAAAAATGCAAGAGACCAAACATGAGTAGAAAAAAACATTTCTAAGAGCCATTTGACTTGTGATGTCATAAGGGGGAGATTCTGAAACAGCTTGGAGTTGCTAATCGCACTCGCACCCGGTGGTATAATAGGAGCCCTTTTTAAATGCTCACTGACTCTTCTTCTTTCTCTGTCTCTCTCTCTCGCTCGCTCCGTAGCCGCCTTCCTCACGCAGACGGTGTGCCTGGACGACACGACGGTCAAGTTTGAGATCTGGGACACGGCGGGCCAGGAGCGCTACCACAGCCTGGCGCCCATGTACTACCGCGGCGCGCAGGCCGCCATCGTGGTCTACGACATCACCAACACAGTGAGTCACACGCACCCTGGTCCCTGGCTCGCTCTTCACACCCCAGCAGAATCACTGTGGCTCACCCAAACTAGGGATGGGCATGATTATTCGAATATGCGATTATTCTAAATGATGTGGGTATTCGAATATAGCTGTTACAGTTCAGAAAGTTTTTTTTTTTTAAGTTAATGAAGCCATGATGTCTTGGATTATTCATGTTAAAAGTGCAATAAGACATTGAGTTATGCAAAGAAATAAACATAAAGCAAAACAATTAATATGGTGTTAGTTTAAAAAGAGCGGGCGTCGAACGTCAAGTGTGAGCGTCGCCATGTTGAAATGGTGTCATGGCCCCCGGCGCGGCTGTAAACGAAGGCGGCGGCATCGGTGGGGAGAGAGTAAGGCTAGGCTAGGCTAAAACTAACTCCTCACCGCTCACAAAATGATTCTGGCTCACAACAACATCACAATGTTTACGGAAACATGGCGAGAACAGCAGCGGCGTCCCCCCGGTAGCAGCATGGAGCTAACAGGGCGAGGACAATGCTGGCTGCGGGAGATAGCTAGCTTTAGCCTCGCCCCCTAGCCTTCCTCTCTCCACCCTCTGACTCTCGCGAGAGTTGAGTTGTTGCAAGAAGAGACCGGTGGACACGTGTTGGAGACTCCCTGACTGGCAATTTTTTTGTTCGATTAATCAGTTATTCTAAAATTTTCATCAAATATTGATATGCCTTCAAATGCCCATCCCTCGTCCAAACTCATGCCGTGGTGTGGCTGAGGAGTCCTGAGATTGTTTACCGCTGCTGTGATGAGGCTCGGGCTGCGATCGAGCGGTAATTGATCCGTTAAAAGGTTCTGGTCCTCTGAGGGCCCGGGGCAATAATTCAATAGGAGCCTTCATTGTCTTTACGATGGTTATTCTATCGTCATGAAGTACCCGCTCTTATCGTCTAAATGAATTACGTAATGAGAATACGTGGCCTTAAAATGATCTATGAAGTATGAGGTTTGAAACGTCGGTGAGAAAGCAAAATGAGTTTTGTTTCCATACAATATTTTTTTATGTCCATATGAGAATGGTATTTTGAATTTATGAGCGTTTTGTGATATTCATCACATCGTGTAAAATGTAGGCTATACGTTTATAATTATCGCAATAATAAAGATGTCATTACCGCGCAGCCCTAGTGTTCTCCAATTTTGCCTTTTGGGATGCATGAAAAAGATTTGTATGTTGTATATATATTTGTATGTTCTGTAAACGACTGCATCTGTTTGAAGACATTCATGCGGCAGTAAGGCTCTGCGTATGGGAGTGGTGACTTTATTTATCGGGCTGTCACTCGTCGCAGATGTTCCAGGAATTTGATAGTTTTTTTGATAGAATTTGATCAGTCAACGTGAGGACAGATCTGCAGCATCACAACACGGGACAACAATCAACGTTTATTTGTGTAGTCTATGCTCAACAGCGTCTTGATTGACCTTGATTAAAAAGCGACCTAATTTGTGTAATTTGCTGCTGCTGATGGTGATGAATGTGTTTTTGTGTTTTGCGTTTGTGCGTCTGCCACCAGGACACCTTCACGCGCGCCAAGAACTGGGTGAAGGAGCTCCAGAGACAAGCCAGCCCGAATATCGTCATCGCACTGGCAGGGAACAAGGCGGACCTGAAAAGAGCAATTGATTTTCAGGTACAGTCCCCCCCCCGATGCCAAACTGTATTCATTCAGTACATTGGAGTGAATTAACTTGTATTGATTGGCAGCGGATGTCAAAATATAGGCCAGAAAATATCTGTTAATAAATGACTAAATAAAAAACATTTCAGGAAGCACAAGCGTACGCAGACGACAATAGTTTGCTCTTCATGGAGACGTCGGCCAAGACCGCATTGAACGTCAACGAGATTTTTATGGCAATCGGTACGTACTGAACACAACAACATTCTACAATATAGTTAGATATTTTATTTATCTATCTAATTATTTATTTATTTGTATTATTCTCTTTAATACCATACTTTTTTATCTTTGGTGTTACTCACTTTAGTACATCTAGTCTCTTTTAGTATTTTATTTTTATTTTGCGCTATTAGCCTTTCTTTTACTTTTTCTACCCTACCTTTAACTTTTTGGTTTAACTCACTTCAGTAAATCTACTCTTTTAGTGTTTTATTACTTTATCTTGTACTTTTTACCTTTATTTTACTTTTTATCTACTGCTGAGAGTTCTTTCCTCTGATGTTTCCTATAAGCAGATTTTTGATGGCGTTTCCTGTTTTTATTAATTGTAAGGTCTGGGGGGGGGGGGGTGGGTTTGTTTTTATTGTGTGAAGCACTTGATTGATTCCATCGCAATGTGTGAATTAACGGTCTGTCCTTTTTCCTATGTTCCCCACCACTCCTCACCCCTCTCCCCACCCAACAGCCAAGAAGCTCCCCAAGAGCGAGCCCCAGGGGGCGGGGGGCGTGGCCGGGCGGGCCCGGGGCGGCGTGGACCTGCAGGAGACCGCGCCGCAGGGCCGTAGCGGCCAGTGCTGCGGCGGCGGGAACTAACTCACTGACTGACTGAACGACACGCTGGGAACATCCAATCAGATCGATCGCTCCGAAACCCACCGACCGTATCAAGTATCAAGCCAACCAGCCAGCTGACACAACAACAACAACAAAAAGAAGCGCATCCCATCAGCCCAATTGGTCCATCGGTCAGACCCTCCAGCGACACGAGACACTCACCGTTCGCCCCCAGCCAACCCCCCCCACTCCCCCTCCCCCCATCTCTGGTGTGTAAAACTGCCTAGTAGCGCCAGTGACCGTCTTAACTAATGAAGCGACCAACAAACAAAACCGGACACTGCGCTTATATACATCTCTCTCTCTCGATATATAATATATATCTATATATTCCTTGAAAATCTACTTAAAGGGGGGAAACCGGTTCATTTTCTCATCAAACCTCTCTTCCTTTCATCAACACTGGCGAGGAGGTGGGATTTGGCGCCAACAACGCGTTTTAAGAGCGGAGGCTTATCGAGCTCCTCTCTCTCTTCCCTCCTCCATTCCCTCTCGACCACGATGCAGTAGTTAATCACTCAGTATTTTTTCGATCTCGGTCCCGTGCCACTGTTAGAACTCTTAAACCCGTCTTCGTCTTGCGTTCGGTGGCCGCGTGGGTCAAATGTCACTTTGTTCTTCCGACACGGATCGCTGGTTGGCTTCTTGGGATGTGATGGAGGAGATGGCTGGAGGGTGAAAAGAGATTAACTTCTAGTGTAGTAGCGTTGTAAATTCACGCTTTCATTGTCACCATTTATTATTTGACAGATTATCCGGTCTTGACTCTTTATTTTTTATTTTATTTTTTCTATTAAAAGGCAGAGACCAACCAAGGATATCACACGTTGATATCCGACCATATACAGTCATGTACCATTATTAACCACACACCACGGGCAAGTCATTTTTAGGCGTTGTTGTACTGTGTTTGAATCACTGAGTGTACAACGGCAATGCCATAAAGTGAAGAGGCGTTTCTTGACCAAAATCGAATTGTGTATCAGAAACATGTTGCTGTATTTGTATCTTCAAGTATATTACCAATCAGTAGTTATTGTCAATACAAATCTTCCCACTCTGATATATTGTCATCATTCTTTTTGTGATTGAAGGATGTTTTGGGGTTTTTTTATTAGGTCAAATTTTTTTTCTATGGTATTAAATGCACTGGTTCTATCTCATCATCTCCATGAAATCAGATGTAATCCTAGGCTTAATTTTCCTATTCCTTTAACCACTTTCAGTTTTTGTAATATCCTACTCTTGACCAGTGTTGTCACCACAGAGGTGGTCACACTGTAATGACGTCATCATCTAGCACACCAGTGTCCCCACAGCGACCTCTGCTGTCATGTGTGGGTGTGAGATGGGGAAGATCAGGCAAACAAACGTTTTAATTTTTATCAATAAACAAAGGGGAGGTATGTGTTGTCCCTTTGTGGTTATTCCGATCGGTAATGCATATCAATCAGTTTTAAACTAATTTAACATCATTTAGACCATTATATACTGTATATATGGACCATAATACTGTGATACTTTTTACGACATGGTTAAATTAGGTTTGCATGGATTATCATACTTTAAGTATGAAAATTATTTTATTCATGTTTGTCTAAGTAGGTTATTTTGTAAGAGGGTGACAGGGGCCCTCCAGTATATTTAGTTTTATTCTTTTTGATTTTATCTATTTTGCCAATTTTACTGTAGTCATGTCACTAACTACTCAGAAGAAAACAAATCCAAATTAAAACAAACTTTTCACTTCAGGCTTTTAGAGGGCCCCCCTCATCCACTTGGGGCCCCTGGGTAGTCGATCAGTCCCACTTCCCCCCGAGTCCGACGCCCCTGACTCTGAATAAATAAAAGGTGTGTGTGTGGGGGGGGGGTAGCATCGCCTACAATGACTAATGACATACGCACTACATTGCCCAGAATGCACCGCGCCGCTCCGCTGAAGGGTTGGAGGCAGAGAGCGACGAGGACACGAAGGAGGAGCAGGAGCAGCAGCGTCTGCTGGGTCGCCGAGAACAAGCGTGGATATGTCGGACCCGGCGGCGGCGGTGGCGGCACAGGCCCAGACCCAGACCCAGTCCAGCGGGTCTGCCGGTTCCAATAACACCCCCTCGACCGGCACCGGCTCCGGCTCCGGGTCTGGGTCCGGGTCCGGGAACAGCGACCCGGCCCGGCCCGGCTTGAGCCAGCAGCAGCGTGCGAGCCAGAAGAAAGCCCAGGTCCGAGCGTTCCCGCGGGCTAAGAAGCTGGAGAAACTCGGCGTGTTCTCCGCATGCAAGGTGCCTTAGCCCTAGCCTTAGCCTAGCCCTAGCCTAGCCTAGCTAAAGTTACCCACAACCGAAAGCACCGCTATACTGTCATTAATACCCCGGCGTGTGTGTGTTTGACATTTAGATTCACACACACACACACGTACATAAACGAGAGACAAACACCTGCTCGTCACTCGCGGTTCGCGTTCAATCGCAAGCAATTCAACGGTTGTGGTGTATTATTGTTGTTGTTATTATTATTGTTGTTATGGTGCGTTCCGGTTGTGCTCGGAAGTCGGAACTCCGTCTCCGGCAGTCGGGAAGAACCTCCACGAACGCGCCCTGTCACAACACGCGTCGTGGCGTGACGTCATTCCCAGCTCCGACGGGTTGTCGAGGTTCATCCCGACTTCAGGGACCACGCCCACCCCCACCTCCCCACCTCCCCCCCCCCCCCCCCCACCTGGCTGAAACTTCCGACGTCCGAGTACAACTGGGAACGCGCCATAATGTTGTGGTGTGTTCCCCTCGGCAGGCCAGCGACACGTGTAAGTGCAACGGCTGGAAGAACCCCAACCCGCCGTCAGCCACCCGCATGGACCTGCAGCAGCAAGCGGCCAGCCTGAGTGAGCCCTGCCGCAGCTGTGGACACGCTCTGGGTACAAAAAAACACCTGAACCACCTGATGTACCATAATGTACAGTATACACAATGTACAGGATCTGCTCTGTTGCTGTTGTGATCGTAGCGTGTACAACAAAGAGGCAGGAGATCAGGTGGTAAGATCGGTTGTCAGGTTGCTGGTTCGATCCCCGGGCTCCGCCGCCGCCGCCTCCTAGCTAAGTGTCGAGGTGTCCCTGAGCGAGACGCCACCTCACCCGAACCGCTCCTGACGTGTTGGTTGTTGCCTTGCATGGTTGACACCGCCGTCGGTGTACCAATGGGTGAATGTGAGGCAATACTGTAAAGCACTTTGGATAAAAGCGCTGTATAAAAGATGCACCTTTTATTGAACTGGAGTCTGAAAGTGATTGTCCGTTGTCCATTCGTGGTCCACTGTTGCAGCGGACCACGTGTCCCACCTGGAGAACGTGTCCGAGGAGGAGATCAACAGGCTCCTGGGGATGGTGGTGGACGTGGAGAACCTCTTCATGTCCGTGCACAAGGAGGAGGACACGGACACCAAGCAAGTCTACTTCTACCTCTTCAAGGTGAGCCGACAGCTGTCACTCACCATGCCCCGCCCACTTATGACATTGCCTCAAACGCTCTTGTCTACGCTGTTCCTCTCTTCTTGATCATCAATGCTTTCAATGATAACATAGTAGATGTACAGTATATTGACATGATGCATATAATCTTGTGTGAACGACTCTTCTCTTTCTGTTTTCTCTTGCTAGCTGCTGAGGAAATGCATTCTGCAGATGAGCCAGCCTATAGTGGAGGGGTCTCTGGGAAGCCCTCCCTTCGAGAAACCAAACATAGAACAGGTGAGCATGTGGCGACCAAACACTCATCTCACAAATAGTATTAAAGTATGTCTAGTAGTTGTGGCATTAAAATGTTCTGGGTTCAAACCCTGAGGTATCCTCGAGTAAGGTACTAAACCCGACGCCTAACATGGAGCCGAACACTTAAAAGTGTCGAAGTAAATGAATTGTGAATCTTTTATTGAACGTCTTCCCTTTCCACCAAGGGGGTGCTGAACTTTGTGCAGTACAAGTTCAGCCACCTGGCGCCCAAGGAGCGGCAGACCATGTTCGAGCTCTCCAAGATGTTCCTGCTGTGCCTCAACTACTGGAAGCTGGAGACGCCCACGCAGTACCGCCAGCGCTCGCAGAAAGACGACGGAACTGCATACAAAGTCGACTACACCAGGTCGGTGTCCACGCACGCACGCACACACACACACACACACTCACACACTAGGGCTGCACAATGAGTTGCAGACTAATTGAAATGATGATTTTTGGCCTCTGCAATTAGCCTATCCATCCATCCATCCATCCATCCATCCATCCATCCATTCTCGTCCGCTTATCCGTGGCCGGGTCGCGGTGGCAGCCGGCAATTAGCTGTCTGTGTTTGTCTGTCGCCCCTTCTCTCTTTTATTTATTTATTTTATTTTTATTTATTTTATTTAACCTTTATTTATCCAGGCAAGCAACTAAGAACTAATTCTTATATACAGAAGCAGCCTGACTCTCTCTGTCTCTGTGTCCCCCCACCCCGCCCCCTCTCCCTTTCTGTCCTGTCTGTCTCTCTCGGTGGTGGCTCTGTCTGTTTGTGTCTCTCTCTCTCTCTCGCTCCCTCTCTCTGTCTTCCCCCCCTATCTCTCTCTGTCTCCCCCCCCCTCTCTCTTTCTGTCCTGTCGTTCTCTGGCTCTCTGGCTCTCCCTGGCTCTGTCTGTCTTTCTGTCCTGTCTGTCTCTCTCTGGGTGGTGGCTCTGTCCTGTCTGTCTCTCGGTGTCTAGGTGGCTGTGCTACTGCCACGTGCCGCAGAGCAACGACAGCCTGCCGCGCTACGAGACCACTCAGGTGTTCGGCCGCAGCCTCCTCAAGTCCATCTTCACGGTGACACGGCGGCAGCTGCTGGAGAAGTTCCGCGTGGAGAAGGACAAGCTGCTGCCCGAGAAACGCACGCTCATACTCACGCACTTTCCCAAGTGAGCGACGCCCCACCCTCTCTCTGTGTGTGTGTGTGTGTGTGTGTGTGTGTGCGTGTGTGTGTGCATGCGTGCGTGCGTTTGCAAGCCAGGAAATAAGTGTCAAGGTAATTACCGTCCTATGCATATTAATAGTTAATGTAGGGTCAGGGTTATGTTATCGATCTTATCCCAGCTATTATGCAGGCAACCTAGCAATTATGAAACTCGTTCTATTAGCCTCGCAATTATGAATGTTTGAAACCTGCTCTATTCTTATCTTTATGTACCACAGCAGTATATTGCTGTCTCTCCTTCAACAAATGTACTCTTTGTAAGTCGCTTTGGATAAAAGCGTCGGCCAAATGCCCTAAATGTAAATGTAAAATGATGGAATGCTTGACTTTAAGGCATCAACAACAGCAGAAACATGTAGAGATTAGAATACATTTTATTAGATTTAAAAACTCAAGTACATTTCTTGCTGACATAAAACAAAAATAAGGACAATTGCTTTTATTTACAAGGGTTGTATAAATAGCAATAGGTGAAGGTGAATGAATGAATGACTGACTGAATGAATGAATACTTTAATGGGAACCGCCACACTCGGATAGTTTCCGATATAAAAGCGCACTGTTTAATCCCGCCCAGGTCCGTTTGGTTCTGGCCACTGAGTGTGTCTCCTCATGTTCCCTAGGTTCCTCTCCATGCTGGAGGAGGAGATCTACGGGGAGAACTCTCCCATCTGGGAGGCGGACTTCACCATCCCCGCCTCGGAAGGAACCCCCCTCGGACACCAGACGGGTGAGGGAGACACACGCACACATGCACACATACACACATGCACACATGCACACATGCACACACGCACACACAACACACCGGCTCCTCCTAGACGGAAACTTTCAGGGCGTTTTAACTTGGCTTTGGTGAAAGTGTACTTGACCCCAAGCACTACAAGTGTATCTAATGTGAAAGCGGCCTTTTTTTTTTTGTGAGGTAACATTTGTACCTGCCAAATGGTCAGCTCTGTCCACCGTTGGCCAGTGTTAATTTATTTTTAACCCTGCGTCTAGAAGTGATGAGATTCTTTCCTTTGCGTATACATCACAAAAACATTGGGGTTTTTTTACATCCCAGCGATGGAAACCCTCCCACCACAACATACAAGCGAAAAGTAAAACGCATGCTTTTATGAATTGCAAATGATGTATAGTTTCACAATAAACAGCCAAATGGTAAACTTGAAGATTGAATAATAACATAATACATGCCTATATTTTGTACTGTACTGTCTCAATTTATCACGCCAAGATGTCCCCTGTGACCCCTGTGAAAGGTTTAGCTGGCTCAACGTATGTGGCCTCCATCTTTGATCTGACCCCTCCCCTTCCTGTTGTCGTAGGGATCAGCTCCAGCGCCGGCTCCCTCACCCCCTCCCTCACCAAGGGCATGAGCGGCGTCTCGGCCCTGGGCGGAGCCGACAAATCGGGGGCGGAGCCCTCCACAGGTCTACTGTCTTCTTCTTCTTCTTAAAATAATATGACGCGCTGCTGTGTCCCATTATTACACACACTCTCACCCCTGTAGCTCCTCCCCCCTGTCAGTCTCTCTCCCCTACACTTTACTGTATATAGTGTTACATTTCCTTTCCAGATGTATTGGTTGAAAGAGAGTGGCATGGTTTATAAAACATATGTAAAATATTGTTCATAATCTGTACTGTCAGTGATATATGTTTCGCTCTCTTGGTTCAGACAAATATATATAATTATTCGCTTTGGACAAAAGCGTCTGCTAAACGTACATGTAAATGTAAAATATAATGAAAGTAAAAGTATTAATAAGGTAATTATGCACCGACACAAACAAACAATATTATGGCCCAGAGGAGTATCCAATTAATTTTGACTCATTGTACAAAAATCCACAAATAGAATATCAGCAGCGTGTTTCATACTTCTGTTTTGATTCTGTTGCTGATTACTGTTGTCTGCTGCCAATTGTTTGATGGTGAGGTTCCATTTCATAATTGTATTTTCTAGGAGTTTATCTTTTTAAGTATTTCTTTTGAAGATATTACTAACGGTGCAAAGTAAAGTCAAAATGCGACACCCGAGCACGATAGCTAGCCATGCGATCGATGTCGATGACCGTTGATTATGGCGGGAATAAATACAAACCCTTCGACCGTTTGACCTCCGCTAACCCGGAGCGTGGGAGGCTAACTGACTGGTTACTTCGCCGCTCCGTTCAGGGGAGAAGCGTAAGCTTCCGGAGGCCATGACCCTGGAGGACGCCAAGAGGATCCGCGTGATGGGCGACATTCCCATGGAGCTGGTCAACGAGGTGATGATGACCATCACCGACCCTGCCGCCATGCTGGGGCCCGAGGTGAGCCCCCCGCCCAGCACGCACCAGAACCCCTCCCCTCACCGGCGGCCATGACACCTCTGACCCGTCACAAGCGGTTGGGTTCTAGAACTTGCTTTGGTCTCATGCAGCTCCTGTTATATTAGGTTATTTCGACAGATCTTGTGGTATTATTCACTGTTGTGATTGTGGGGATGATCATTTTTGCGTCACAATTTAAATTTTTGCAGAAAAAAGTATTAAAATGCGGATTTGACATTTGTTGGGATCTTTACAAAACAAACGTATTCCTCCAAAGGGCACCTCTGCGGCTCACTCATAATTGTGTTATAAATGTACATTTACACATTGGATATTGCAAGTTTGATTTTTATTTATTTTGATAACTGTTCCGCCGTATTGAGTACTAAGCAATTTCTGATTCCTTCAACTATTCTTAATAAGTATGCAGAGTATTTTTGTAGAAACCTTTTCTAAATTATATTTACAAAAATGTGTTTTCATATGCGTTGGTTGTTCAATTAAAACAACCAAGTCTATTTGCATAAAGGTGTCTGCGAACTGACATAGTAAATAGTTTCAATTCAATTCAAATGATATTTGCATCGCACCATGTCATACAAAAAGTGCTTCACATAAAGGAAAACAAAATAAAACGGCAAAGAAAAGTGCTTAAAGACATTCATGCATAGATAGCTTTTATTTATTTGTATTCACACTGCTCTTACATCCTCACCCCCTGTGCCCCCCCACCCCCGCCTCCAGACGAACCTGCTGACCCCCAACGCAGCGCGCGACGAGACGGCGCGGCTGGAGGAGCGCCGCGGCATCATTGAGTTCCACGTGATCGGCAACTCGCTGTCGCAGAAGTCCAACAAGAAGATCCTCATGTGGCTGGTGGGCCTGCAGAACGTCTTCTCCCACCAGCTGCCCCGCATGCCCAAAGAGTACATCACCCGGCTGGTGTTCGACCCGTGAGTACCTGACGGTGTTTCTAACCCGAGCTAGATACCCCCTCGGTTTAGCACAGTGTGCACACGCTTGCTTGCTAGCTAGCCACTTAGCATTCTCTGGTGCATTCATTCCAACATAAGCGGTTCCATTCCAACAACAGCTTTATTCCCTTAGTTGGAATGTGCTTTTGTGCGATTGGTGCCTAACATTAAACATGCCAAAAAATTCTACAAATATATACAAATAAGCAATAAAAAGGTGCATTTTGCATTCATGATATCGGTTTCATAATACTGTTGCTTTTGCACTACTATGCACTGCACTACTATGTAGGAAGAATGTAGGCTACTCTCTTCATGCTTCCCACATTTAGCACTAAGATTTAGCACTTATAGACATAGTAAAGGGAGTTGTGTCAGCGTGTATAATGTAGAGTATGATATGGTAATGCGGAAATCTGGTTATTTTTCCACAGTACCATTTACTGTCTCTTCACAGTAATACTTGCAATAAATTGTATTCAGCACGGCTCAGATCCTGGTCATTCATGATTCCATGAGACGGGGTGTCTTGCTCTAGGATGCCTCCCGCTTAGGCTTGCGGAGATTGGGGAATCGAACCCGGTACCTTCTTAAGCAAGGTTCGATTCCCAGTACACTATACTGCCCCTGTACTTGACTTTGTAACATCATGGGATTTCAAATGGGATTTCTAAGGTTGTTCTTGTTGTCGTTTTTCTCCCCCACCCTGCGCAGGAAGCACAAGACCCTCGCACTTATCAAAGATGGCCGCGTCATCGGAGGCATCTGTTTTAGGATGTTCCCCACTCAGGGCTTCACGGAGATCGTCTTTTGCGCCGTCACGTCCAACGAGCAAGTCAAGGTTTGCGCTCCTCTGCCATCTTAAACTCCCGATGCTACCACCGATCGGTGGTCAGTGAAATGGCACTGAGTGTCTGTGTTGTGTTCACCTGTCCACCCGTTCACCTTGTTCACCTTGTTCACCTGCCAGGGCTACGGCACGCACCTGATGAACCACCTGAAGGAGTACCACATCAAGCACAGCATCCTCTTTTTCCTCACCTACGCCGACGAGTACGCCATCGGCTACTTCAAGAAGCAGGTAACATGGACCACCTAGCACCCAGAGGTGGGGGTGTGATATTGCCACCTTACATAAGTGGCGATACGATATGATTGCGATTTTTGACACATTCTTCGTATTGCGATGACGTAAATTTGCGATACATTGGGATTTATCGATTTCTTACTTTTTTTTTTTTTTACCGCAAATGTCCCTAAAGAAAAGTTTTATCAAAATCTGTTATCTAATAAGATGATAAAAGGTCTCTTAGTCTGTTCATCTCACTTCAAGCATTTTTATTGCAGCAAAATGGGATTGTCAAGTATACAGACTGACCAAGAAAAAAAACTCGGCACCATCTAGTTGACTGAAAAAGCAATTGATAAGAAAAGATTGATACTAGACATCCATGTATATCGGCACAGAATATATCTCCTTCCCACCCCTAGTAGTGCCCTACACACTAGGGTTGCTCGCCGGAATCCCGGGATTCCCGGGAAATCTTCAGTCCCTTTAGTACCGGGAATTAGCAACGGGTTCCGTTTTTATTTTTTATTTTTTTGGAGGGGGTATTTGTTAACTTTTTATAAGTATGTTGCATTAATAGTAGCCTAAACTAATAATACATACTCAATATATTGTGCAAATATGATTATTTTCTTGTTTAGATAGGCAGGCATACGAACTACCTGTAGAAGGTCTAAAAAGAATCACTTGCGCGGATGTAATGAATTGTCGCGAACGCCACGGAGGAGCTGAAGAGACGAGACGCGGAGTGTAGTTGTATTGTTGCTCTGTGGCCCAGACACCACCCAGAGTCTACCTTTTATTGTGCTTTACCAAGGAGACGGATTGTTGTTTTGGACATTAATCCGTTAATTTGCGGTTCTGATGGGGGGGGGGCGGGGGTTCCGTTAATTTGCGGTTCTGATGGGGGGGGGGGTGCTCCGTTAATCCGCGGTTCTGATCCGGGATGGGGGGGGTGGATATCGCTGGATATTGGTGGGGACATGTCCCCAGTATCCCCAGCGTTCCCACTACGTTCTACACCCATGTGCTTTTCCCATAATACATTTCCCATACATAACATTCCCTCATAATCCCGCCGGCCCCCCACGTCATCTGCGCGGCCATGTGGTGGCCCCGCCCCCTCCTGGCCGCTACAGAATGTAACGAAGATAGTTGTTTTTTTTTCTTCATGAGAATTTAAACAGAATTGCTGCATGTTCTTCATAGAAATAAAACATTTGTATTCGATAAAATAGCGTTGTTCTGTTGCATTTATTTATATAGGCCTAGCATTAAATTAGTATTAAAAGGCACTTCCGGTTTCTATGGGAATCCCGGGATTTCCCGGGAAGGGGCTCTATAATCCCGGGATTTAAAAAGGGTCAGATTCGGGAATTTTGAGCAACCCTACTACACACACACTCACACACTCCACTTTTTTCTCCGTGGACTCCCAGGGCTTTTCCAAAGACATCAAGGTACCAAAGAGCCTGTACCTGGGCTACATCAAGGACTACGAGGGCGCCACCCTCATGGAGTGTGAGCTCAACCCCAGGATCCCGTACACAGAGCTCTCACACATCATCAAGAGGCAGAAGGAGGTACGCGGCGTGCACACACACACACACACACACACACACACACTGTGTGTCTCTCGAGTCAGTTTATTATTGCCCAATGTCACAAGTAATGTCTCAAAGGGCTGCACATTGAATAAAACAATAATCAACATGTACAAAATGTGTACAATTTAAAGAGAGCTAAATACATTAGCAAAGTGTATAATATATAGTGTATAAAATGACGTAAACTACATATAGAATGGTATATAAGATAACAAGATATTGGTAATGCAACATAATCTTCATTATATTTACATTTAGGGCATTTGATGCTTTTATCCAAGGCCACTTACAAAGAGTATATTTGTTGAAGGACATCATTTGTACATAATATACTGTATATATACTGTATACATATACATGCGGCCCTCAGATCATCAAGAAGCTGATCGAGAGGAAGCAGAGCCAGATCCGCAAGGTGTACCCCGGCCTCACCTGCTTCAAGGAGGGCGTGCGGCAGATCCCCGTGGAGAGCATTCCTGGCATCCGTAAGTGTGTGTGGTGTGTGTGTGTGTGTGTGTGTGTGTGTGGTGTGTGTGTGGTCAGAGTGTATCTTTAGTAAACCCCTACACCAGGGACATTTAAACAGGCTTATGCTCTATGGACAAGGTATGGTGTGTGTGTGTGTGTGTGTGTGAGATCGGAACGCTTGGAACAGTAGGGCCATCTTCCGCTGCCTTCTGCTGCCTCTCCTTCAACAAATGTACTCTTTGTGATGTAAATGTAATGTAAAAGTGTAGTCAAATCGTGGCCTTCCCTGACTTTCGATTTTGTTTCGTCTGTTTCAGGAGAGACGGGCTGGAAACCTAGTAACAAGGACAAAGGGTGAACATTGTTATTTATTTATTCTACTGTACTGTTGTGTAGGGCTGAACAATCGATCGGAATATGATCGAAATCGCAATTTGGCCAATTAGTGCAATATCCAAATCGCAGGAGTGTACTGTAGTTCTGGCCTTCAAATGTTTTTCTCTCCAGATGTAAGAAGACGTGTTTGGCTTTGTTGACAGACCGTCCCCCTCAACCAATGTCAAACTGTATTTAAATTAGTTTTTTTCAGTGACAATTAAAATTGTGATGAACCACTTGGAACTACTAAAGTTGCTGCTACCACTACCAATGGGGTTCACCCATACTTTTTATTTTCATTGTGTGTGTGTGTGTGTGTGTGTGTGTGTCGTGTGTGTCGTGTGCGCTCTGCAGCAAAGAGGTGAAGGACCCTGACCTCCTGTACAACATGCTGAAGAACCTGCTGGCCCAGGTCAAGGTAACTCTTAAAGATGTCTGTTCAACACGCTGTTCTGTGCAGAAGAGCTGTGAGGTGTGGCTCCGCCCCCCCCCCATTTCCCATTCCCATCCCTGCCCCCGCCCCCCCCTCCCCTGACCAGGCCATGTTGTGTCCCCTCCCCTGCTCCTAGACCCACCCTGATGCCTGGCCCTTCATGGAGCCCGTGAAGAAGTCTGAAGCGCCCGACTACTACGAGATCATCCGTTTCCCCATTGGTGAGTGTTTTTTTGGGACGGTTGAAAAAAAATAATGGATAGCGCCCAAAACTTGTTATTCATTACCATTAAAACAATGTCACATATCAGATCTATCTATAAGAAATCAACACTTTTTTCAGTATCTTAAACTTATTCTTCATTCATTCATCCATAATTCAGAGAACCGTGGTTGCATTAGTCACCCTCGTTCAGTTTATTTTCGTTTTCCCTGTAAGGAAAGCGAAACCGATTTGTATATTTTACAGTTGTGTAGTCGTGCAACTTGTTTGTACACATTTGCGCCCGTTAGGAACCAACCCCTGGGTTTGGTTTTGGCAGGTACCTAGAAAGTATTGAGGTTGGTACGCAGCCCAGCTTAAAACGGTTGTTGTACAAGAGCTCATAGAAGCCAGAGGCATCGTGAACTTACACCCACTGAGAAGTTTAATTGGTCCACAGAGTATTTCAAAACATATATATATATTTGTATATTATTGTATTATATTATTATTTTGATCGGCACCTTAAAGCTAATTTACAGCCGCTGTACGTGAACCAAAAAGGGTTTTGCCGCATCACTGCATCGGTCATCTCATGAACCTCGAGAGTCGCTGCTGCTAACCGCGCCGCTGCATCTCCCCCACCCAAACCCCACCCAAACACCACCCCTCCACCCCGCAGACCTGAAGACCATGACGGAGCGGCTGAAGAACCGCTACTACGTCACCAAGAAGCTGTTCATCGCCGACCTGCAGCGCATCATCACCAACTGCCGCGAGTACAACCCGCCCGACAGCGAGTACTGCAAGTGCGCCAACACGCTGGAGAAGTTCTTCTACTTCAAGCTCAAGGACGGCGGCCTGATCGAGAAGTGAGACCGCTCCGGGCCGGTCCGGTCCGGTCTGGTCCGGGTCCGGTCTGGTCCGGTCCGGTCCGGCCCAGCTCTCCTCACAGGGCGCCAAGAGACACACACGGACAAGCTCCCGGCCAGACGAACTCGTCAGATGTGTTGAGATGTAGTGATAGTAGGGGCCAGCTGGGCATTACGTCCTCGTAATCGTTATCCCCCTCCCCCTCCTCCTCTCTTCTTCCCTGCACCTCCTCTTCCTCCTCCTCCTCCTCCTCCTCCTCCTCCACCTGTCAAGTATCTCCTCTGAAAACCCGTTGTCTCCCTCCCCCCTGAAATGCTGTAATTGACAATAACCCCTCTCGTTCGATGCATTTAACGTACCAAAGTTATAGGTTCCAGTGGAAAGAAAAGAAAAACAAAACATTACGTTTCGAAGGTTCAAGCATGCGTTCAATTCAATTTATGTTTCGTTGTTAATTTTCTTAAGTTTGACATTGTGATTTAAAAACAAACAAAAAAAGGGCGTATTTTTTTTGGGGGGGTTTGTACACCAGAGAGTCAGACTGGACCTCGGGACCTAAGCCACTGTTGCCTTCCGTTGCTGGTAACCTAGTAACCCTCCCGGTTGACCCCGCCCCCCACATGCTTGCCTACCCCGTTAACCAATCACAAGCAGAGTTAGGATAACTCCTCCCCCTCATCCTCTCCCCCTCCCCCCCTTTTGAGATTGCGTCAGTTTCTCAGTAATTTTAGTTTTTAGCAGAAGAATTTTCATTCCCGAGTCCCACGTTTAGCCAGCGGTGACGTGGTTCTCGATTTATGCTTTGCATATTTAATTTTTTATAAATATGCATATTTTATTTTCTCATTTCTCCTGGGGGAAATGGATGCCAGTCACGGCTCCTCTCCCCCCCTCCCATCACCACCAGTCCTTCCAAGTGGTGCTGCAGCTGCTGCCAACGTCGGGTAGTTTTGGTGTCTTAGCGGGTCGAGAAAGACAAAGTACTTCTGGTTTTTATAACTCGTCCCATACCGACACGCTTCAGTTGTTGTCTGCATGGCAAAACGAAACCCAACCACCTCGCCATTCATCCAGTATTCAGTCATAACAACCGCACACGTCTTCACTCTTTAACGGCTCTCAACATGGTGCAAAATAACTCCTCGTCCTTTTGTCCGAGTGTGTGTGTGTGTGTGTGTGTGTGTGTGTGTGTGTGTGTGTGTGTGTGTGTTTTACTTTGTACTTGAATCACACGTAGCTTTGAATAACTGGGGTCATGTCAGTGTTGCGTTATTCAGGGTTGTCTGTCCCGTCTCTCGATGATCTACATATGCTGCATTACAGAATCTTATAAAAAATTAAAAATAAAAAGGACAGAGTGAAACCTTCAACTATATAGCAACTGCTACTGTCTCTATAGTTATAGTATACACGCCAATGTACTGTAACTAAAACTGTTCAATAAAAAACATGGGGGTTTTTCTACATGTTTTGTAATGTTCCTGTGGTTTGGGCGTGCTAACTGCATTGCGTTGACTTGCAAAGTGCTATTATTGATCAATCCGTGCACTGCAGGGAATTACCAGAAGTACAATCCAGTAAGTTTTGTTTTCCCAACCAGCCAGTGCCTTCTGAAGGGGGGGGGGGCCCTAACAGAACTCCCAGGGACATCCTCTTTTGGCTCCAATAGTTGCATGCATCCTTGCCTTTTGCTGGAAAAAACAAACAAAAAACTACTACCGTCCAATGTTGTGCTCTTTGTTTAAATATATAATATATATATATATATATTATATATATTATATATAATATATATATATAATATATATAATATGACACCGAACATGTTTAAAAAAAGATGGTGTTTTATCTTATTCACTGGGTGTTGTCGCTGCACAGGTGCTCGTCGGGTCGGGAGCATCCCTTGGTGGGGCCCCTGTGCCTGCCTGCCTGTCTGCTTGCCTGTCTGTCTCTCTGCCTGCCTGCCTGTCTGTCTCTCTGCCTGCCTGCCTGTCTTCTGTCTCTCTGTCTGGTCCTCTCTGCCTGGTCTGCTTGCCTGTCTGCTTCCGCCTGCTTGCCTGTCTGTCTCTCTGCCTGTCTGCTCTCTGTCGCTGTCTCTGGCCTGCCTGCCTCTCTGCCTGTCTGCTTGCCTGCCCCCCCGCAATGCTTGCCTGTCCTGTCTCTCTGTCGGCTGTCTCTGGCCTGCCTGCCTGTCTCTCTGCCTGTCTCTCCTCTGCCTGTCTGCTGCCTGTCTGTCTCTGCTGTCTGTCTCTCTGTCTGTGTCTCTCTGCCTGTCTGCTTGCCTGCCTGCTTGCCTGTCTGCTCTCTGCCTGTCTCTCTGCCTGCCTGCCTGTCTCTCTGCCTGTCTGCTTGCCTGTCTGTCTCTCTGCCTGTCTCTCTGCCTGCCTGCCCTGTCTCTCGTCTCTGCCTGTCTCTCTCTGTCTTGCCTGTCTCTGCCTGTCTGTCTCTGCCTGTCTCTCTCTCTGCCTGCCTCTCTGCCTGCCTGTCTCTGTCTGTCTGTCTGTCTGTCTGTCTGTCTGTCTGTCTTCAGAGGAATCAGGGGGCGTGTCGTGTGGTGTCGTTTTCGTTTTCGTTTCTCGGTGCAGGACAGCAGCAGCAGCAGCGCCTTTAAAAGCTGCGCAGTCCGGCGCTCCGGCACCGAGAGGACCGGACGACACTTGACGCGGTAAACGGACGATCTTGATTGTATTCTTATTTGTTTGTTGGAGTGTTATTCTACTGTTATTCTAGTGTTATTCTAGTGTTATTTATCCACGATCATTGTTTTACGTGTAGCTCTACAGTTGTTACGGTGGTTATAACTATAATGCGAATTCATTCATCATTCATATTTTTGTGTAAAATGCTGGAGGTGTCGTTATAGGCGACATTTTTTAAAGGATTATTTTATTTTTTAAAGGATTATTAAGAGAAGGCATCAAGACTTTTAATCACTATTATTATTATTATTATTATTGTTATTAATATTCCATGATATAAGTGTTATGTGTTTAAAATAGTTTAAGCATCTTGAATGAGTCATTTAACGTGCAGGCCTCCACATTAACAGCAAACTTATGTACCTCATATTTACACTTAAATAATTCATGATATAAGTGTTGTTTTAAGATCATTTTAGAATCTCTGAATGAGTAATTTCACCTCAGCCTCCACATTAACAACAAACTTAAACCAAATACGTCATCTGTTCCTTTGGGATTTTATTTTTGCATCCTGATTGTAATGCTGATCCTCGCCACCAGGTGCACAGTAAAAAAAAAAAAGAAGGTCAGAGGGCATCATGGGAGACTTCCAGCTGAGAGACTACCAGCGGGAGGTGGTGGAGAGGGCGGTGGCCGGGGAGAACATCATCGTCTGGCTGCCCACCGGAGGGGGCAAGACGCGGGCTGCCGTCTACGTGGCCAAGAGACACCTGGAGAGCGTCCCCGGGGCCAAGGTGGTGGTCCTGGTCAACATGGTGGGTCTATAGAGAGAGAGAGAGAGAGAGATCAGATGAATGACGTGTTATGTCACAGAATACTTGGGGGGGGGGGGGGGTAAATGGATTGCATTTATAGAGCAATTTTTATCCAAAGCGCTTTTACAGTATTGCCTCACATTCACCCGTTCATTCAACCGACGGCGGTGTCGACCGTTCATGGTAACAACCAACACGTCAGGAGCAGTTAGGGTTAGGCGGCGTCTTGCTCAGGGACACCTCGACACTTGGATAGGAGGCGGAGCCCGGGGATCTAACCAGCAACCTTCCTGTTGCCAGACAACCGGTCTTACCTCCTGGGCTACTGCCGCCCCCTAGGGGATATATAATATATTTTTTTAAAATATATTTTTACATATTTTAGAATTTCTATGTTTTTACTCTGTTTAATGTTCAATGTTAGACACCAATTGCACAAAAGCACATTCCCCGTTTGCAAAAAGTAAGTCAATATAGCTTCTGATTCTGATTCTGATCTTTAGTAGGCCTGCTGCAGTGTCCCTAACCCCAACTGTTCCTGCTGCTTCCTGAAGGTTCACCTGGCGACGCAGCATTTCAACAAAGAGTTCGGCCTTCACCTGGGCGGACGGCACAAGCTGATGCAGGTGAGAGGCGACTCCGAGGAGAAGGACTTCTTCCCCGACGTGCTGGCGGAAATGGACCTGGTCATCTGCACGGCGCAGATCCTGGAGAACGCCCTCGCCAGCACCGACGAGGACAAGCACGCGGAGCTCTCGGGTAAGACGTCTTGTCGTGTACATTTAAGTCATTTTAACCCAAAAGTGACTCGCAAGTGAGGCCCTTTGGGAGGCTATAGGGCTAGGGGGCGTGTCATAATCACATGGCCCCATAATTATATGGCCTCTAAAGCCCTTTGAGACTGTAACTGTGATTAAGGGGCGACACAAATAAAATTTACTTGACTTTCCTTCCGTCCAGACATTACTCTGCTGATCATCGACGAGTGTCACCACACCCACAAGGAGGCGGTGTACAACAAGATCATGAGGCGCTACGTCATGGCGAAGCTCCGGGGAAAGGCCAGGCTGCCGCAGATCCTGGGCCTGACCGCCTCGCCGGGCACCGGGGGCGCCAAGACCCTGGACAAGGCCGTGGAGCATGTGCTCGAGGTCCGGGGGCCACATCACCACATCCCATCTCAGCCCTGATCGATCATCCATTGATCCCCTTGATTTTTTTTTATCATTGAGCAGCAGACGTGTTGATCTATCCAGCATCCAGGAGTTAAAAAAGACAACCTTTCTGTTTATGGTTTAACTTGAAAACATTCAAAAGGTAGACTTAGGGCTGTGCGATATATGGCATTTTTTTATTAAATCACAATATGTATGGGTGATTTTAGACAAATTATGAATTCAAAATGCCATTCTTAACAGTCTGACTGAGGGTATATGGAAACGTGAAGTATGGTATACTTTATGGCAGACTAAACCTCACAGTAGATCATTTTAAGGAGATATCTCCTCCTCGTAATTCATTCATGCAGTACAACTGGGTACCAAAACATCTTCATTTCATGACAAACTACAAAACCATTCAAAGACGATAAACGATAGCTTTGAATATTTGCCCGGCCCGCCGTTGGACGGCAATGTGTGTTGGCCACGTGTTGACAAAACTCTCTCTCTCTCTCTCTCTCTCTCTCTCTCTCTCTCTCGCTCTCGCTCTCTCTCTCTCTCTCTCTCGTGTGTTTGGGATCCAGATTTGTGCCAACCTGGACTCGGCCATCGTCTCGGCTGAGGTGCACGCCCCAGCGCTGGCGGCGGCCGTGCCCAGGCCCCGCACCCGGTTCGACATCGTGGAGCCCAGACCCGAGGTGAGCTCCGCCGCTCAGTCTCCCGACTCGGTCGCTCGAACGCAACCCGAAGAAGACACGAAGAGGAAGCCAGCAGAAAGTACACGCC
>PIJE02001711.1:0-5000 GCA_002895965.2 Coryphaenoides rupestris
AAAAAAGGGGAGAGACCAGCGGTTCTTCATGGAAACACACCTGCAGTCGACGGGTCAAGTTCTCTCTTGCCCCAGCTCTCCTCGGGTCCCGACCGGCCGTCCCTCTCTCTCTCTCTCTCTCTCTCTCTCTCTCTCTCTCTCTCTCTCTCTCTCTCTCTCTTTCATCTTTCATCTCTTTCAGGTCAGCCTCCATCGTTGTCCCCTCCTCCTCTTCTCCTCCTCCACTTATCAGCTTAAATCCCTTAAAGCAAAGAGATGCTGGGAGTGATCCTCCCAACGTTCTCTCCCTCTTCCTCCCCTCTTCCTCCCTCTCACTTTTATTCCATTTGAGATTTTTCTTTTGTTTTTTTTTTCTCTGCTTTCAATCGATTTCTCTTTTGTCCCTTTTGCTCCTTTTGGCCTCTAAACTTAAAGCAGCGTATCCTGTGTTTTGTTGTTTTGAAGTTTAGCTTTTTTCACTCACTATGTGTGTGTGTGTGTGTGTGTGTGTGTGTGTGTGTGTGTGTACGCGCATACGTGTGTCTGTGTGAAGCACATCTGACATGCATGCACAGGCGCGCGTGTGCGTGCACATCACCGCGCGCAGCGTGTGCATTCTGAACTGTCATGTGGTCTATTCAACACTGTAATCTCAGGCCCTTTGTATGGCTTCCTCCACCAAAACCCCACCTTTAACCCAGACCCCAAGCCCTCCATTATCCACACATTAGTCTCAGTTTCCGCCCTGAACTACACCCTTGTAGTCCAAGCGGGCGGTGCGCTGACTGTAGCTAATGTCTACCCTTGCGCTTCGGCTGGTGTCTGGCTGCTGCCGTCCACTTGTCCACTTTAACAGCGACACGGAGGGGAGTTCCCCTCTAACCCCGTACACTCACCCAGAGTTGACCCCTGCAAGGGACCGCGGACATGATCTTGTGCTTGTTGATAGTGTGAAAACAAAAAGACACACAAGTATCCACAGCTTGTGAGGCACGCCGGCTGCTTTGATTCCCCGGCCAAAGTTTGCTGTAGTGAGCGTCCATTTGTTTCCTGAGGAGAAATCCAAAATACATTTGTCACAATTATTTCAACACAAGAGATTAGCAATATACTGATGGCACGTCAGTATATTGCTAAAATCCATCCTCAATGAAATCTTATTTCACAATTTCAGTTTCCGCCAAACTCTTGATGCTTGTCTTGATGCTCCATCGAGGGACGTGCGGTGGTGGTGTGAGTGTACAGCAACACACCGGCCCATTCAATGAGCTCAGGGCTTGGTGGCAGGTGGACAACAGCCACGGCCATGGACTTCAGTGTGGTCCGTTGCGGACGTACAGTTCATTAAATCACTGCCAGACCGCGCCACACACGCCTTAGAATCCACGCACACACATTCTACCAACACCCGTTAACCATTTCCTACCGGTGAAGCCCCATTAATCCCCCTTCAGCCCCTCGCTTATACTGGTGGACGGCAATGTGGATGAATGCAAAAATATTGGACTTAATGCGAAGAACAGGACTTCCCTATTACTGTTGAGGGTAGCTCGCAGGTCATACGTGTGCTTTATGGTTTTCAGTACACAGCCTATGCATGTGAGATAAATGGATAGTTAATGTTAGTAACACATGCTTCATTGGATTACCAATCTGTTTCCTCCATTTATCCGTTGAAATTTACTTTTCGACACTACCTGCTGTGTGTGTGTGTGTGTGTGTGTGTGTGTGCGTGTGTGTGCGTGCGTGTGTGCGTGTGTGCGTGTGCGTGTGTTTTACAGCAGTATGCGAGAGAAGGCCAGTAGCAGGGGTTTCAAAGACACTTTGGCAGTGTGCTGAGAATGCGTGTGTGTTTGTGTGTGTGTTTGTGCGTGTGTGTGTGTGTGTGTGTTCATGTGTGTGTGTGTGTTCGTGTGTGTGTGTGTGTGTGTGCCTTTGTGCATGTGTGATATTGGCTGTGTGGTGAGACTCTGTGTCTGTATGCGCTCCGGTCTTCACTGGAATGTTAGAGAGAGAGCGAGAGAGAGAGGGAGAGAGAGAGAGAGGGAGAGAGAGGGAGGGAGGGAGGGGAGAGAAGAGAGAGAGGGGGGAGAGAAAGAGTGAGAGAGGGAGAGAGAGAGAGGGAAACAATGTCAGTATTCTTTTGAAAATATTTCAAAAGAATGAGAGTCTCTGCACTCTTGAAATATTGACTTTTATCCGTACACCCAGCGGGAACTGGAGACGTGAGGCTTGTTCCGTCACTTGAAGACAACAAATTCGTTGGCATAAAATACTGTAAAATTAACCAGTTGTTGCTTTTTTGTTGTTGTTGTTGTTAGGCTCAAGTTTATGTCCGAACATGTGTGTATGTGTGTGTGTGTGTGACATCTGATCTATCTATTTCTTTGTAATATTTAAACTGCAAAAATACGACACATTTCGAGAGTTTACTAATTAAGGACGGCCAATTCCGCCTGTCGACACGACATACTTGTGTTGCGCACCCGTGAAGGTATGTGGCTAAGAGCTAACTGTTTTTTTCCCGCCCTTTTAACGCCACTCGTCACTTAGCGCGGACCTCAAAATAAGGAATAGTTGTGTGCAGGTACGTACGCCTCACCGATGGAGCCTTGTGCTGTTATAAGGCCGTGTGCGTGTCTCTTCTTGTCTCAATGGACCTGCACTTGTGTAGTGCTTACATGTGGGTCCACTTTTAGTGTTTGTGTTGCGTTTGTTACATAACGTCATCACGTTACCTCGTTAAGAAACAGGGGGCCAGGGCTGTATTTGAACCTTTTCTGGATTTACGCGTCGGTTAGCCTGTACGCCCCCGTTGACCAAATTGAGAAGAAGATTCAGGACAAAGATTTGACTCTTCAGCTCATAAATCACCGTCTCTTCGACGGAGGAGTGTCTCCGGTCCTGGAGGAGCAAAGGTGAAGATAAAGGGGAAGAAGGCAGTTAATCACCTCGGCGTTTTATAACGGATGTCGTCAGGCCAGACCATCTGATAACCGCTGTGAATGCACACAAGATACCTTAATGGAACCGGGGGGGGGTCAGGGGGTTTATGGTGTCCCATTCGTCATCACGCCGTTCAAAAAAGGAGGCCAGACATGCGGACGCTTGATAACCCTCTTTGTTGAGCGAGCGTCCGTTCAGACCGGAGGCTGCGGGGGCCTTCGTTGACCAAAGCTCTAATGGGGAGGTGTGTCCACACGGCCCACTGGAGCTCAGAGCAGAACCAAACCCAGTTGATCTGGATCTGAACATAGCGTGTTTGACAGTTGGCGACATGCGGTGAGACCTTTCTTTCAGTGAGTTGTCATTTTGAGCATTAATGAGCATAGGAGTTGGAGATGTGCGATCCATTGACCATTTAGCGACTGTCTGTCTTTTCACTTAACTCAAGTTAGACAGAACTGTTTTCTTAGGTCTTCAGCGTACGTTTTTTTGTCCAGGAATATAATATAAGGTTCGGTCAGTTGTGTTGATATTCTAAACAGATAATTGGCCAGTGGATATTTCCTCTCATGGCTTATGGGGAATGTTCCACCGAAGGAATGCGACGGGGTAGATATTACACCGTGATACCGTACGCACGTTTTAAAACAAGGCAAAACCTACCACCTTTGGCTATGTCTGTAGATCTGTGTGGACTCAAGTCCTCTAAGTGACTGAATACTTTAATTGCACGCTGGCAACGGACTGGCAATTGTCAGCAGTGATCGAGTGGCTCCATTTTTCTTGGAAAGCTCGCGAAAATTGCGAAAATTACGATGACACCTTTATCCTCAACCAGGAATGACGTCCAAGATGAATGAATACGATTAAGTATTAAAGTCCCGCTGATTGATGTGTTCCCCGTTTTTTGCGGTCGTCAGGGCGATCATCCCACACAAGCACAGAGGCGCTATCCTGTGAGTCAGCGAGGAGAAGTGCTTCCTCAGATGTTTCGCCGAGAGAGAGAAAAGAAGACAGAGATCTCGGATAATGACTAGATCTAGGATAATGACGGGTTGCGCGGGCCAGCAGTCATTAGAGTTTGCCGGAGAACCCTTTAGCATAGATAATGACCTGAAGGCGTAGTTCAAGTAATAGCCCAGATGTTGAAGATAGAAGACTAAGCTAATGTACGACGTATGCCGGGGTGGTGGTGGTGGTGGTGGGGCGGGGGGGCGCATGTGAGCAGATAACAGCCAGCTGATAGCATCGGTCCTTGTCTTGGCCACTGCGGTCGTAGGATGGAGGCAGAAGGTTCTAGAAGTAGGAGACCGTGTGGGGGCGACCTGAAGGTCATTCGTTTAGTTTAGTTTAACGATCGGGATGTTTCAGTGAAAGAGAGCAAGAGGTGGTCTCATTGAGCGATCCACTTCACCACGCTTGGGCGGGCAACTCCAATGCTCGACCGACTGCAACCGGAGTGACAGTCCCTCCAATTAGTGCGACTATTAACTGACATTTGTATACTAATCGGTGGCAAAACAGATGCAAAACAACTTGCGTATCTGTCTCTCTGTTTCTTGCTAAAGCTATTTACTCTCTCTCTCTCGCTCTCTCTCTCTCTCTCTCTCTCTCTGTCTCTCTCTCCATGTTTCAAATGGAGAATGTATCAAGAGTTTCAAGGTCTCATTTCCAAAGAACAAGAAAGCAAACTGTGGTGTTCCCCTCCCCTCGGTGGGGAAACATCTGCACACAAGGAAGTAGCAATGACAGAAAGTCAAGGATAAATTATTCAACTTGGAGAGTTCGGATTTCTTTTGGCACGTGACGGAGGCCTCACTCCGTGCTTGTGTTGGAAACATGACATGCCCCTCTTGACTTAATCTCCTCCTTCTCTCCTCCTCTCCTCCTCTCCTCATCCTCCTCATCTCATCCTCTTCCCCTCCTCTCTTCTGCCTCTCCTCTCCCCTCAGTTGAGGACCCCCACCACCCCACCCCAACCACCCCAACACAGCAGCAGCAGGCAAGCAAGCAGCAGCAGCAGCGTAGTAACATTAATGAGAGGAGGGACCACCTTTACCCAGAAGGAACACGAG
>PIJE02001711.1:12500-22500 GCA_002895965.2 Coryphaenoides rupestris
CACGCTGATCAGGAAAAGATGTGTTGCTGCAGGTTATATGGCATGTGTGTGAGTGTGTGTGTGTGTGAGAGAGAGAGAGAGAGAGAGAGAGGAGAGAGAGAGAGAGAGAGAGAGAGAGAGAGAGACAGACAGGGAGAGAGAGAGAGAGAGAAAGAGAGAGAGGCTATGTTGAAATGTGAATGGATAGTCAGTGCAGTGTGGTCACTTGTAATCATCTCTAAAACCGTACAAGTCAACACACTTCCTCTCCTACCTTTGACTCCCCCGTTGTCTCCCTCCATCAGCTCCCGCCCCCCCCCCCTCTCCCATTACCAGGGGGGGGGGGGAGGGGTTTCTATGTTCCCTCCCTCTCTCCTTGTGTCCTCTCCTCTGTGGTTTGCTTCTGTCCTCGTCTCCTCCTCGTCTCGTCGCCTCCATCGACCCCTCTCTCTGAGTGGAGGATGAATGAAGATGCAGAAGGGATGGAAGGAAGCAGGGAGAGGAATGTGGAGACCGGACGCCAGATGGGGGTGGAGTGTATGTGTGTGTGTGTGTGTGGGGGGGGGGGGTTGTAATAGAGTTACATACCCATTTACTTGGTCACCAGAGGATAGTCAAGCGCACACACACCCCACACACACACACAACATAGCAGATATACACACACACACACGCACACAGACACACACACACACACACACACACTTCTGCTCATTGTACCTACAATTCTAATTTGTAGTGTGTGTGACCATGTCCTCTGTGAAGGTTAATGGATCTGATGTTAATGAAGCAATACAAACATAAGGTGTACAATTGTGTCAGAGTAAATAAAAAGGAAACAGAAAAACAAATCTGAATCTGAATGATTACGATGATGAAGCGACGGGGCTGGAGACGCCAGCCGTGGATGTCCAGTAAGGGTTCAGTTACTCTCCAGAGGAATGGAAACACATGTAGCCAGCTGGGACATGTTGCTTGAACCGAAATATCTGGACACACCCCGCCCGAGGGCTACACACACACACACGCACACACACGCACACGCACGCACGCACACACACACACACACACACACACACACACACACACATATCTAAACAGAAACAAACAGAAACCTAGCCCCGTGGCTAGGCTTGAGCGTCTCAGTCATCCATCTTTTGACGAGCGTTCACTTGATATTTTGTTAAAAACTGAAAAAGAACCTCATCAAAAACCCATCAACCCTTCACAGCTATTGTCTCAAATCTATCTATTTCCATCTATTTCCACAGAAAACACACCCTTTGCACTGACTCTGATATTTTACATTGATTCTACATTGACTCACGGATTCTCCATTGACTCACGGATTCTCCATTGACTCATGGATTCCACGTTGACCCATTGATTCTCCATTGGCTCATGGATTGTACATTGAGTCATCGATCTCTGAGTGCTGCTTCGAGGAACGTCTCAGGGTTTCTGGGGACTCACCCCGGTCCCCTCCTCGGTTCAATGGCGGCTCTGCTTACCGACACCCGACTCCATGTTGTGATCGGCCCGTCAGGGTGTTTGAGGAGCTCCACATTAGACTGTAAGGTATCTCCCCCGCGCCCCCCCCCCCCCCACCCTCTCCCACGCTAGCGTGTGTGTGTGTGTGTGTGTGTGTGTGTGTGTGTGTGTGCTCGAACCATGTCCCCGGCTTTAGTCCTCCAACCACCAACAATAAGAGGCAGCCCCAGGCCCATATCTGTCTCACCCGCCCCCCACCACCACCGCCCTCCCCCGCCCCCCACACACACACACACACACACACACTAACCCCAATCTGTCCCCCCGGTCAGCCAGTCTTACACACACACACACACACACACACCTGCAGGGCAGTGGGGGAAGGTGAGCAGGGTGAGGGTGGTGGGGGTTGAGGGCGGGGTGGGGGGGGTGTGTGTGGAGGTGGTTAATAATAATAATAGAGAGAGAGACCTTCCGTGCTGACAGACTGATGCTCTGCTTCCTGCCAAATGAAAAGGCAGAGGTTCCTCCCGTCTCTTTGTCCGTCACGATGATTAGCCAGGTGAGCCGAGGGTCCGCTTAGAGGGCCACTCAGGGCGCCGAGGTGTCAGGAAAACACAGCGGAGGCCACGCCCCCCCCCCCCCCCCCATCCCATCCCACCCCCGCTCCAGGTGTGTGTTTATGGTGCGGTCTCAACGCCAAGTGTGAGGTCGGGTCATGTGACAGGGTCCACTTGCGTTATTTCATATTCGGTTACGTCACTCAGCTGTGCGTCGCCATAATATACTTACTTCCACATTAACAGTTAAGTCATCATAATAATAATAATCGGGTCGAAGTCCGCCGCCAACCACCAGGAACTACAAATCCCACGTGGCGTTGATAGCGTCATTTAATGGCGTTGTAAAACAATGAGGTCAGAGCAAATAGTTGGACGCTCAGTGACTTATTAGAAATATTAAGTCTTTAGCGTGCCTCCCGGGCCTTTAAATACCGGTGTTGTTTTCAAGTATGTCAACTTGAAACTCCCTTTAAGAATACAGATAAAGTGTTTTGATAGCGTTCCTTGGGATAAACACAATAAGCGACTATTGCGGATATAGATGTTCCTCCGTTAAAGTTGTGACAGATTATCAGGAGAGACACACACCGGTGGGACTGAAGAGAGGGAGAAGAGGTAAGATGTGGATGAAGATGAGAAAAATAAGCCTTGCGTTGAATCTACTTCCTGTCCCCACAGACACACACACACGCACGCACACACACACACACACACACACACACACACACACACACACACACACACACACTCTCTCCCTGCCTCTCTCTCCCCCTGCTCCTCTCATCCTGACATGAAATAGTCATTAGGTTCGCTGGTAATTCTGCCCAGCCGTCCTCCTACATTAGCTAATGCTTATCAGAACCGTCAGCACTGCTGGAGGGGTGTGTGTGTGTGCGTGTGTGTGTGTGTGCGTGTGTGCGTGTGTGTGCGTGTGTGTGTGTGTGTGTCTCTGCTCTGCGTCAGAATCTTCTAATGTGCGGTTTTTGTCAAGACTGCAATCAGGAGCATACCACCATGTGTCTCCACACGTACTGTATCTGTACGTTGGAGGGTCCCCGTTTGAATTATGTGTGTGTGCGTGTGTGTGTGTGTGTGTGTGTGTGTGTGTGTGTGTGTGTGTGTGTGCGTGTGTGTGTGTGCGGTGTGTGTGTGTGTGTGTGTGTGTGTACTGTATGTGTGTATCATGTTATATATTTCACCACACCACCAGGTTTTCTGCTACTACAGTGGACAGGCACTGAATAATTAAGAACGGCAGAAAAGAAAGAGAGAGAGAGAGAGAGAGAGAGAGAGAGTTGGACAGAGAGTTGGAGAGGAGGAAGAGGAGGAAGAGGAAGACGAGGAGGAGAAACCCCTTCGAGGGGAGAGAACAGAAAGTCCCACAGTGAGGCAATAGAAGACATTGCAAAATATTTGTACCAAAAAAAATGTCCCGGCCTAATATAATGAATGTTTTGTTTTAATCAAGTGTTTACGTCACCAGGATTGAACATAGAGTGAATGTAATCAAATGAAGATTGAACATTTGGCTGGCTTTCAACAGGTCCAGGTTCTCTCTCTCTCTCTCTCTCTCTCTCTCTCTCTCTCTCTCTCTCTCTCTCTCTACTCTCTCTAAATACATCAGCTCTGGGCTCTCTTTGCTAGTAAAACAGTAGCGTAGCTGTGTTTACAACGGCAGGACCAGAGACATACGACCCTCCAGGCTGACACTCAGGGCTTAAGTATAGTGTTGTGTGTCCCTGGGAGTGAATAGGGTCCTTTTACGATGAAACATAAACTCATATCACAAATGCGTGCATGTGTGTGTGTGTTGTGTGTGTGTGGTGTGTGGTGTGTTTGGTGTGTATATTGCTTCGATACGTGTATAACTGTACGCGTGGCGATACACAAACACATACTTTCCATGAGAAATACTTCTATTGTCATGCATAAATGCACATGCAGCCCCCCCCCACCCACACACACACACTCTGACAGTCGGTAAGTGATACCCTGTCTGTATGATGTGAACGTATACACATAGAGAGTCAGATCTGTGAGTGGAATGGACTCAATGTAAAGACTCAGAGTCCCTGAGTCCATAATGGCGCAGTGTGAACAGAGCGTGTCAGTCAAACATCCCACGGGCCGGGGGGGGCGGTGACAGAGATTCACCTGCTGCATGTGACAGGTTGGCTCGGGGGGCAGCGGCAATGAACTGTAACTCAATATGTACCACACACACACACACACACACACACACACACACACACACACACACACACACACACACTGCAATTTAAAGGTGCACACCTGGGCACCTTGCACCTGACGGACAGCTCAGAGCGGTGTAAGGTGATCTAGTCTAGTTGAGAGGCTAACTTGTGGCTGAGAGGTGCTGGGAGGATGATATGGAGAGAATGTACGGCAGGTTGTACGGTGGTTGTGTGATTACCACTGGGAGGGATGGAAAATCTTCCTCTGGCTTGACATTACATAACTCTCCCGCATGTGCGAGAGAGAGAGATATAGAGGGAAGGAGCGAGAGAGAGAGAGAGGAAGACAGACAGACAGACAGACAGACTGAGAGAGATACAGAAATAAGGAGGCAGTATTTAAAGGGCCCTACCTGTGTAAATGCCATTAATGAGTAAAGTTTCCCCCTGTCTTTAACTATGTCCACTGCCTTATTTAAGTGTACAAAGACTTGAAAGATTGTGAGTCCGAGGTAATTTACCATTTGGGAAATATATCTGAAATGTACGCATGCATCGGCACCCTTTAGACAAGTTTGAGCTAGAAAAATAACAATTGAAAATTATTAAATGAAACCAAAATGATACAACTTAGAACCACAGAGTTTCAGGAAGGACATTCTCTCACAGTGTGGACTCTCTCTCTCTCAACGTGGAATGTTCTTGAGTCAATTTCAAAAAACAAACTTTCAAAAACAAACAAATGTCTCACATGAGCAGTAGATGAGGGACGTGGACGTAAATACAAAAGTTAAAAAAACAGTTTGGACAGTTTTGATCCTGCCTGGTCCCGAGGGGGCTTGGAGCCTCAGCCCCAGATTGTCGTCATTGTAATATTTTTCAACCCCCTGCAGCAGCAGCACGAGCGTCATCCCAATTTCCCCTTTTTTTTTTTTTCACGTTTTAGCCGCAGAACGTTATTACAAGCACACCGGGAATCGTGTCAGCGTCTGATCTCCCAGGCCCTCCGAATGGGGCTCGCATATTTGTTGTAGTATTTTGCGTAACGACCGGATCGGAATCCCCCTCGTCTCCCTCGACATGCGTGGTGGGGGGGGGGGGGCTTATGGTAATGAAGTGCGTGAAGGGCGAAGGGATTAGTTGCCGATCCCACCTGTCATCTTCCTGAGTGTCTCCGCAGACAAACCTCTTAGCGCTGAAGCACCCGCCGTCTTTTCCGCCGTGACGCCGGAGTGCGCGCGTGCCTTGCCTTGTACACGCGGCGGAGGAACACGTTAGCATGTCGCGTTGTGATGCGTACACATGGTAGAAGTCTCATTCATTCTTACAAATTGGCTAAATAGCATCTATCTGTCACGTTTTTGTTTTTGGGGGGGGGGGGCGGGCAGGAGCGTGCTAGTGTTTATAACTCCCAGCCGATTCCGAGTTCGATTCCCAATGTATGCGGGCTAACCTGGAGACGTCCATGAGCAGGATTCCTCAACCGCAAAACAGCTCCTGAATGGGGAGAGTCTCAACTGGTTGTGTATCATTTCAATGTGGGTAGAATATGATGAACAATGTTTACCTTTCCTCCATGTTGCAATGGGGAAAAGCAGTATGATGCACTGCATGTTTCAGAAGAGTGGGCAGATTAACCTCCTTTTCCAAAAAGAGAATTAGATGTTTTGATTAACCCCAACCCCCCCCCCCCCGCCCAGCCATTGGGGAGACTCTAGGGCTTCAAGTCTAACATCTGAAATGTCAGCCTGCCCCCCCGTCCACCGAAGTACAAACACGTCCCATTGTCTCTTCTGAGGTTGCGACACTTGTCAGAATGATCTGGAATCCTCTGCCCTGGCTCCTCTGAGATGCCCTCGTAAAAATTTGTAGAATTCCTCAGTGGAGCTAACGCATGGTTACCACAGGGCAGTGGCTTGCAGAATTCTCTCGTTTCATTGTGGGAAGGCCTATGCCGATAATAATTTCATAATTTTTGTTTTACTTTTATGATATATTTGACTGCCGATGTAAATAACGGCGGTGTTTATTACATCTGTATGCTGCTTAAGAAAATACGCTCAGGGCTCGGATTACATTGTGTTTTGAAAGGGACAATGATGGATTTCATATCAAATCTTGTATTACCAGTAACTAAATACACCGCGACACCCGAGACGGCAGACAAAAGCCGCAGCCCAGAGTGGTTCATTGGCTAATTAACTTTACAAGCTCCCAATCAAAGGAGCCAACCAACCCGTGACATTTACAGTCTGACAGGACCAATTAGCAGTCAGCGCTGGGCCTGAACTCGTTAAATCTCCGCCTGTTAAGTACAATTTGTTTGGTAATTAATTAGGCAGCAACGTGAAAGCCCAGCCCCCCCCCCCCCACCACACCACCACCCACCCATCCCGTCGAGACCCCAGACACTGTGTGTGTGTGTGTGAGAGAGAGAGAGAGAGAGAGAGAGAGAGAGAGAGAGAGAGGGAACAGATGTGGGGTTAGGAGATGTTCCGGTCTGGTGGCTCCTCGCCTTTTGTTAGCTGCTCATGTAGAGACCATTGTCTTCACCTCAACATCACAGAGAGATATGCCTCTGATTCCTCTCTCCGCTCTGATTACCTTCTGTGCCGTGGGATGTGTGTTTGTGTGTGTGTGACTGTATATGTGTGTGTGTGTGTGTGTGTTATGGGGTGGTGAGGGGTCTCCAGACCGGGGGGGGGGGCTTGGGCGACATGTTTTGGACCCCCGTCAGAACACCGTCAGGGGAGACAGGGTTGGACGGACACACGGAGACAAAAGAACCCACAACATTGAGTGGGTTCAATTCCTATAATGTACAGTATATATGTGTGTGTGTGTGTGTGTGTGTGTGTGTTTACATTGACTGGGTTGTAAATTCCTAGAACATCAGTGTGTGTGTGTGTGTACAATACGTGTTTGTGAATTCTCGCGTGAATATGATTGCTTGAATACAGCCATGCATTGGAATTGCATTGGACTTATTGTATCATTGCACCAGAGGATCTGTAATTCCAATAATAAGGTGTACAATGTGTATTGACTTGTATTGTGAGATACTTTTGTCCAGTTATACTTTACACAAGCAGTAGTACTGCACTGTATACTGTGACCTTGTGCAGGAAAACTATCTGTGAATTGAATGTGCATCCTGTTCTTCAGGGAAAACTTTGGGTGGATTGGGATTCTGTGAGTGTATTGATAGTTCATTTCTCCCATGGTGGTGGGTGGGTGGGGAGGGAGGGAGGGAGGGAGGGATGGAGGGAGGGTGGAAGGGAGGAAGGGAGGGAGGGTGCCGGTCGAAGGAGGGAGACACAGCGGAGGAGAGGAAAACAGATGAGGTCATTTAGTCAGGGGAACATTGGGTTTTTCCTCCTTCCTCTTTCCCCCTTTCCTCTCACGTTTCTCCATGTGTTTCCAATGCCTCTCTCTCTCTCTCTCTCTCTCTCTCTCTCTCTCTCTCTTCTCTCTCTCTGTGTCTCTTTATCCCTGTGTTCACGTGTTGTCTCTGGCCTGTTCCTCTTCTCCTGGCTCTGAACACTCTGTTCTGATATAATGGATCACAGCTTTTATGTATTGTGTGTGTGTATGTATTCATGTATTTATGTCAATTTGGCTCAACCTAGAATTAAAATGAGTTTACATTACTTTCATCCGAGGCATATTTTAGCATAAGGTTGCTTTAATTATGCATAATATTCAAGGGCCTGGGTCTCCCTCTCTGTCTCTCTGTCTCTCTTTCTTCTCTCTCTCTCTCTCTCTCTCTCTCTCTCTCTCTCTCTCTGTCTCTCTCTCTCTCTCCCCAGCTTGTCCTCTGTCTCTCTGTGTCTCGTTGTGTCTCTCTCTCTCTGTCTCTCCCTCTCTGTCTCTCTCTCTGTCTCTCTCTCTCTGTCTCTGTTTGCTTACTTCCTCTCTCTCTCTCTCTCTCTCTTCTGTCTCTCTCTAATCTCTCTCTCTGCTCTTTCTCTTCTCTCTTCATCGTCTCTCTCTCTCTCTCTCTCATCTCTCTCTACTCGTCTCTCTATCTCTCTCCCCAGCTTGTCCCTCTGTCTCTCTGGTGGTCTCGTTGTGTCTCGTCTCTCATCTGTCTCTCCCTCTCTGTCCCTCCTCTCTCTCTCTCTCTCTCTCTCTCTCTCTCTCTCTCTCTCTCTCTCTCTCCTCTCTCTCTCTCTCTCTCTCTCTCCCTCTCCCTCCCCAGCTTGTCCTCTGTCTCGTGTGACTCCTCATTACACGGAGAGCCTGATCCTTCTGAAGTCAAAGCGTGGGGAGAAAAGAAGGTTAAGAAAATAAAAGTCAGTTGAAATATAAACTCCAAGCCGTGACCACAGCGGCGTACAGCTAGGAACAGCTCAATAAGGGAATGTAAAAAGTGCAAATTATGGAAAGTAAGAGAAGAGAGTGTAAATATAGCATATAATGAGCAAAAATAGGGAGGGAGCGGTAAATACGTTATTATACGTATAATTATACCTGGGATATGAAGATATCAACAAAATGTCAGATTTATTACAGCTGACATTTTGTTGTTTTTGCTATGCTTCTGTGGGTTTTACTTCATACATATCCAGAGGAAGCACAGGCAGCCATATTTAATTTTCCATTCAATAATATGACATAAAACACACTGCGGCCTCGCAAATCCTACTCTGCCATAAAACATGTGTGTGTGTGTGTGTGTGTGTGTGTGTGTGTGTGTGTGTGTGTGCGTGCACGCGTGCGTGTACGTCTGTCTGTCTGAATGTGTGTGTATGTCAGTAGCCTTCATTATATTGCAAGCACACTCCAGTTGTGTGTGTGTGCATATGTGAGTGTGTGTGTGTGCACATGTGAGTGTGTGTGTGTGTGTGTGTGTGTGCATAAGTGAGTGTGTGTGTTGTGTGTGTGTGTGTGTGTGTGCATATGTGAGTGTGTGTGTGTGAGTGTGTGTGTGTGTGTGTTCCACGCGACCTCGTATAACCTCAACACAGTCTTCTCTGAGCAAGCATTAAGGACACAAAAGAACCGTAGTTATGTGGTTCACCAAACCCTGGCCAGATACTACTTAAGGGAAAAGTCTAAAGTATATATTTTGAAGTCGAGCAGTAATAAACCACCATAAGAATCCTTAGTATACCCGTCTGTCCACCGACCAGATCCACTGCTGGCTGGGACGGGGGTGAGACCGGGGGAAGGGAACGCAAAGCATAGCATAGCAACGGGAGGGAAATAGTGACAAAAAACATTGAGATCTTAGAAGATATCATTAATAATTACTGCACGGGGATAACTTCTCTTTCAGCGTCCACCAACGAGAGACAAGTGAAGGAACGCAGTGGGATCAGCATTAGGATATGAACCATTAAGCTCAAGACATGTTGAACCCTGAAGGTGTGTTCATGTGAGATGCAAACCACTCCATTGCTCTCCAACAGGAAAAGCGACATTGGCCACGCCCCCTGACCTCGCATATACATGTGCAATAGAGCTTCTCACGAATACTTCTCAATACCATTGCCAACTTTTTGCTGACTGAATATCTTACCCTTATTTTTCTTTAGGCTTATTCACTGTAAATTTGTAAATTTATATTTATTATTCTATTGTTATGCTTATGTTGTTGGTATTTTGAGCAACCTCTGGCAAAAGAATTTCCTTCGGGATTAATTAAGTTCTATATTATCTTATCTTATCTTATCTTATCACATCCCCGCAGAGGAAAGATTAAATAATTTGAACTTTGGCCCTGTGTAACGGACCAGATTTGGAGTCCATTCCCAACAAAGCCTGAAT
>PIJE02001711.1:30000-35000 GCA_002895965.2 Coryphaenoides rupestris
GGCTGTCTAATCGTATTATGCTTCTACGCTTCCGTTGAACTTCACTGGGAAACGTATTGGATGGAAGATACCAGATCAAAAAAAAATTTTTACATTTGACAAATGCACTCTGTCAAGATCAAATAAAGTTACGACATTTTGGGACAAAGTTCTCTAACTGTGTTGTTTAGTTGTGGTCGTTTGCATTCCTGTGTCCTGGCAAACCGAACGCCAATCCAATGGATTATACGTTCACGTGTAAAATCCAGCATCATTGTCCTTGAGTGTTCTGTTTGGTTGTGATGTAACCAAGGCGACCAGCCCTACTTCTAGGTTGGTTACCGTCATAACGAGAGGCAATTTCTGTAATTGCAAAAATAAAGACGGGAAATGAAATGAAAACAGACACAAGTAACCCAAAACAAATTAAGAAAGTAACATTGGACGCCATATTTAAGCCTGCAATAGCAAGCTTAAAGCAAGTTAATCATTAATTGATGTTGTTGTTATGGATACTGTTGTAGCTGTGTGTGTGTGTGTGTGTGTGTGTGTGTGTGTGCGTGTGTGCGTGGGTGGGTTCTCCCCTGCAGAGACTCCAGTGTGAATGCGTTCTCAGGAGGATCTTAAGATCTCCGTATGCTTCATTGACTGGGGATAAAAGCGAGGTCCACAGTGGCGCTGTTAGGAAACAGAGCCTCCTCACGGGGGACAATAGGCCAGAGGCCGGAGGCGCGGACAAAAGCCATTGTGGTAGCACATCGCTGACCCTGCCGCCCTTAACACCGTCATAGAGACATCAGCCTGCTTTATGACAGAGAGGTCGACAGGGGGTAGGCTCTGCTTCACCCTGCTGCTACGACCTCCAAGCACACACAACACAACACACACACACACACACACACACACACACACACACACACACACACAAGCATGTATCACTCACACACATTTTTGACACAGCCTATTTTTTGTGCGAATAAACACATGGGAGCAAGGGTGTAGCCTGTAGCGCATAGGGAGCAATGCAAGTACGCATTGCATGCACTAATACATGCACACGCACACACACACACACACACACACGCACATACACACAGACAGACACATGCACGCATGCACACGCACGCACACACACACACACACACACACACACACACACACACACACACACAGAAAGAGCATCGCATTGCAATGAAAATCCCTCAGATGTACAGATAGGTCAAAGGTCACCTCTTAGGGGAGTTTGTTTGAGTGTGTGCGCATAGTGTGTGTTTGTGTATGTATATGCATATGTGTTGTGTGTGTGTGTGTGCGTGTATATGCATATGTGTTTGTGTGTGTGTGTATGCATATGTGTTTGTGTGTGTGTGTATGCATATGTGTGTGTGTGTGTGTGTGTGTGTGTGTGTGTGTGTGCGTGCTCCACCATCCATTTCCCAGCTGCATCTCTGCTTTAGTCTTCATTCCATTAGCAGGTGCTAAGCTATGCCTTGTGTGTGTGTTCCTTTGTGCGACACACACACACACACACACACACACAGATCAAACAGTGTAGTGTAACACTATATTGCAACTTCCTTGGAATGCCATCAACCAAAAAGCACACAGCAAAGACGCTGTGAAGTGAGAGTGCGCTTCTATTGTTTCACCTCTTCAACAAAGTATGGCAAACATTTCAAACATCTGTTTAGTTGTTCTTTTACATCCGCATCTAATCAACATAACTTCCTCGACAGCTGAAGAAAAGTGAGCATATCTGTGCTGACAGACATAATATCTTATTAAGCCTGGCTAACGTGCTAGCATACCGCTGGCTAACGTGCTCTGTCACCTTTCGACAACGTTCATCAACGTGTAAAGGATCACATGACATTACCCATGTACTCTGTCGTGTGTCGACGTCCCGTTTTAAGTTGAAATACGTCACGTCTGGGAAGAAGTGTACGTCTCTGTCTCTGTTCTCATATGCACGCATACATCAAGACATCAATGAAGACATTTGTGAGAACACGGATGTGGATGTGTTTTAAGTTGTGCCTCTTTTCATTTGAATACGAAGGCTTAAGTTAAATGTTTGCATCTCCTCAAGCGCAGCGTGTCAAAGTGTGTGTGTTGTTTGTTCACTCCTAACCTCACTTAGTGTGGTAAGTTGAACAGTTGGCCCGATGGCTTCAATTAATTGAAGTTCAATGGCCTCATGTTTCACCCACAGGTTACTCAATGAGTTTCACTCCTTTCACTGTCATTGAGGACAAACTGTTGCGTTAGGCTCCAGGTTGGGGGGGGGTTAGGCCTAAAGTGATGCTGTACTTTGCAATTTAGTGAAAACAGTTGTTTACACAACTGTACAAATGTTAGGTCTCTTTGCGTCGGTCTCTCTGTGGGGCCCTACACACCGAGGGACCCCAAAACGGCCCTTAACTTGTTGTATGGGTTGGCCCTGCACACTCTGTTTGCTTGTATGTTCTGTATCCAAGCTGCACTGGTCTGAACGGCATATCTGGGTTGTCTCTATGGTCTGTGGCTGGTTCCGTAATAAGCAGTACTCAGACTCACATCAAAGTCTGCCATCCAAACTCTGTCAAGAGGCAACCATTTAATCACTCTCTCTATCCTATCAGACCCTTAGTTCTCCACCAGCAACCAGAGGGATCTGTGTGTGTGTGTGTGTGTGTGTGTGTGTGTGTGTGTGTGTGTGTGTGTGTGTGTGTGTGTAAGAGTGATAGAAAGAGAGAGAGAGAGAGATAGAAAGAGAGAGAGAGATCGAGAGAGAGAGAGAGAGAGAGAGAGAGAGCGGACCAGTCCCCTGCCCCTTTCCACTCATTCTCTCAACTCCCACCTTGCTGTGCACTCCCTCTCGCTCTCTCTCTCTCGCTCTCTCTCTCTCTCCTCTCTCTCTCTCTCTCCCCTCCTCCTTAACTAAGCTCATTATTTGTGCTCCGCTCGCACTCGGAGCAACTCCAGCCTCACTGCTCTCCTCTCCAGTCTGTGTGTGTGTGTGTGTGACAGTGGAGAGTTCTCTCTCGTGTGTGAGAGAGGTGGTTGGGTTACTGCGACGTGACTGAGTGTGAGTGAGCGGGTGTGTGTGTGTGTGTGTGTGTGTGTGTGTGTGTGTGTGTGCATGTGTGTGTGTGTGTGTTTTGGTAAATTGCAGCCAGCGCAGTGTGTGTGTGTGTGTGTGTGTGTTTTCCTAAGTGGAGCCGGAGTGTGAGTTTGCTTTCCCCCCCCAGCGAGGACACACAAGAGACAAAGTTGTCACTTCAGGACCGACTGGCCGGACCCCCCACTCTCTCTCTCTCTCAGTCTCTCTCTCTCTCTCTTTCTCTTCACTATCTCTCTATCTCTCTCAGTCTCTATCTCGGCCGCCTGAAGGCACCATTCCAACGACCGGAGTTACAGCTTTTCTCCTGCTGTTAAAAGAGCTCTTTAGAGGACCGTCCCGACTCATGCGGAGCCATTTTCAACCTGCCCGGTCTTAACTCCTGTTTTTTTACAAGCCAACTCTCTTTTGAAGAAGTGCTGACAAACGGGAACTCTGCAGCGGGACTCCACTACTGTACGGAGGACCACTTTGCATCTTGAACACTATCAGCGGTGTGGTCATCGCTCCGAGCATGGCCGCCAGCAGAGGGGACATTCCTGGCGCCGTGTAAAACCGAAGCCGCTCTCCAAAATGAGCCAATGAACGGACACGGGCCTCGATCGCCCTGGAATCTGTCACAACCTGCCGCCGGTTAGTTCCTTTGCCTCTCTCTCTCTCTCTCCTCTGGGGTTGACAGTGAGGGTCTTGTGTCTGCGGTAACTGGTAACCGCCAACAGCGGGATTAGAGCCATGGAGGATTCAGGTGGTCTCTGATCTCGGAAGAAAAAGAAGAACTCCCTGGAATTTCCCCTGGAACTAAATGAGGGGTGAGTCGAATTCACTTTGTCTGTGGTCTGACGTGTCGATCTCCAAAAGAGCTTTAATTGGAAGGTACTAATGGATGCTCTGGTAGTCGTCCCACAAAGGGGCTGTGATGCAGAGTGTGATTTACTGGATCACAGAGGTACTAGTCAGATGCACATGTCCTACTTATTGAGAGCTGGTGCTCAGATGTAGCGGACGGGGGGACGTAATGAAGGGATGGTTTCAATTAAAAAGAAAATCCTCTAAATCTATTTTTTTCCTCCTCTTCTCTTCTCTTCTCTTCTCTTCTCTTCTCTTCTCTTTCTTCTTTCTGCCCACGTTCCACTTTTCCACACATGTGCCACCGCACACAGAACGCACATTCCCACCTCCAATGAGTTTCCCCTCACTGGAAGCATTTACATTTACATTTTGTACCGAACTTTTGAATCGTAATTACTCTTTCATGTGCCAAGTGACACACAAAGGCTGTGATTGATCATCTGTAATGTGTCACCACAGCAGCTCAACGTTAGGCATTGTGGCCGGATCATTCCTGACTGCTGATTGGACAGCGGACGCCAGTCACAAAGCTCCGGGGCGAACAGCGTTTCCATCCACTCTGAACTCAAGGCTTTGTTTAAAGTCGGACTTGTCAGAATAAATAAGGATGTCTGGGGGGAGGGGGGCGCGGTGGGGGGGGGGGGGGCGCTATCCACAGGTTGCCAGGTTGGTGACATTTCCATAGCTGTGGCATGCACATGCCAGATGGCTGCGCACCAACCGCGCGCTTCAGCTAGTGGGCTAGCCGCAGTCGCCGCCATACGCCTTCTCTGTCTCTCTCTCTCTCTCTCTCTCTCACCCGAAGCCAAGCTCACTCTGTCATCTTCTGTCACTTACTTTCTCTTTTTTTTGGTAGACCCCATGAAGACCAATGACCACTTTGGGCAATTACTGACTGTGTGGTTCTGAGTGTGTGTGTGTGTGTGTGGTGTGTGTGTGTGTGTTTGTGTGTGTTTGCGTGTGCGCACACCCGTGTGTATGTGTGTGCGGGTGCACGTGCATGTGTATGTGTGTATGTTTGTGTGTGTGTGTGTGTGTGTGCATGTGTGCATGTGTGCAAGTCTGTGTGTGT
>PIJE02001711.1:43548-66048 GCA_002895965.2 Coryphaenoides rupestris
TTTGACCATTAATGTCGGTGCGAGCACTACCACTTCTCTCTCTCTCTCTCTCGCCTCCTCCTCTCTCTCTCTCTCTCTCTCTCTCTCTCTCTCTCTCTCTCTCTCTTTCTCTCTCTCTCTGTTTTTTTATCCCTCTCTATTTTTAGGTGTATCTCGCCCCACGCGTGAGACTCGCTCTTGAGGAGGAGGAAGGTGCGTTCTTCGCAGCGCGTGGCGGGACGTGAACTCTTCCAGGAAACACATCCCATGATCCTTCACTGCAAAGACACACGCGGTGATACGACGGACACGGCAGGACCGAAAGTTTGATCCACACACACACACACACACACACACACACACACACACACAGGCCAGACGCGGCTGGTGTATCTGGATGAGTTGAGGCAGTATATGTGACAGAGCCTGTGGCTCCTAACTGCTGCGTGGGGGCTTAGCGCCGGGCACACACTCACCTCCAGGCTGCCGTGCCGCGAGCGCGCCCTCCCCTCGGCTCCGCTGTGCCTCCGGCCGACCTCCTGCGACGTCGCTCGCGCGCTCCGCTAAGCTGCATCGCCACGTGATCAAGGCACCAGCACAGCATGCACACACACACACACACACACACACACACACACACACACACACACACACACAGACACACACACACACACACACACAGCAGCAGCAGCAGCAGCATAGTTGTGTTTCATCTCTGGCGATTTGGAAGATTTGAGGTGACAGTCCAACGGCCGACACGACCACATAAACCAGGGATCTGTTCCATCGGCGAGAGTCAGCAATTACAGCCTTAACTCACAGGCTCCGCCTCCTCCTCTGCCTCCTCAGCCTCCTCCTCCTCCTCCTCCTCCTCCTCCTCCTCCTGCCAGATGTGCAGCAGAGGTTCCCTATTTAATTTGCACTGTAGGTAAAATAAAGCTTTCGCGTCGCACAGAAGCTCTTGGGCTCAACACATGAAGGGCTTAAAGATGTTCTGCTGCTGGCCAGCTACACACACACACACACACACACACACACACACACACACACACACTCTACCCCCTTTAATTTACACAGCCAGCTAAGGTCAAACAGAGCCAGCCAGGTTGGATAAAGAATCGCGGAGCGCAGCAGGAAAAATTTGTCTATTTTAGCTTTACTTAATAACAGCTTGAGGCGTCCTCTGACGGCCGCTCCTCTCCGCTCTCGCTTGTTGATTCTACAAAGGACAACAAGGAGTGCGGCCATTTTTAAAAGGCTAAAGACGGAAGGGTGTGTTTTCATGAAAAAGCACTCAGAACGCAGCAGAAGCGGAGATAGAACAGCCGCAAGTATGTTCTGTCTGCGCTCTTCACAGAGTATGGACAATATAAGAGGAGCTGCTCCGCTTTCATGTTTTGTGGGTTTTTTTTCAATTCTCACATCCCAGAAATACTCTCATGCTTCGTGGGCTTTACCGCAAAATGTTGTCCCTTGTGTGTGCTATAGGACAGGAGGCTGTTCTCTGAACTTCCTCGTCCCAATTAAAACATTTTACGGCGTGAGATACGAAGATGAGTTACCCTCTGACAGTGGTGTGTGTGTGTGTGTGTGTGTGTGTGTGTGTGTGTGTGTGCGCGCGCGTGCGTATGTGTGTGTGTGCTGTCAATAGAGACGCATGACATATAATGTATCACAGCCTTGTTGAGTTAAGAGAATTACGAGCGTATGAGAGTCAGGCCAAAACATATATCAAGTCCCTGATGACTTCAAATGTAATGTCTGTGAAATGCACTGAAGTGGGTCTTCAGTTATCTGCTTTCTTGGTTGGATTTTCTCTTTGCGAGTTCAACTTCAGGGCAGAATCCAAGTGTGCTGTTCTTTGACGGTATAATCTATGTAAACTTAGGCCAAAGGCCCTGTAGCTATAGGCCTGCTAATTCAGACTAAAGTCTTCTTGGCAGGTTGAGAAATGGAGCTTATAAAACAGAAACTGAATTAAAGGACACCAACGGTTTCCATTCAGCGACTTGTTCTGCGTGTACACTGTTTAGAGAGTGACTGTGTCGTTAAAGACTCTTCCAAAATGCAATAATTCTCTTTAACAAGCATGAGATGTGGTGCAGCTGAAGTTGATTTTCAGAAGTAGAGGCCGTCTTTGTTTAACGTTGTCTGTCTAGGTAGAAGTACGTAGAAGTAAGATCCTTTAGACCTGGAGAGAATCCTTCAGAACATGTTACCAACATATTACAGTATATATTATAGTATATATACCGTGTATGTATACTTCATTATTGACAGGCAAAATGGAATCAATCAGGGAAGAGACGTCCTGATTGGTCAGAAATTAGCCAGGAGTGGTCTAAGACGTAAACAGGGTCATACAGACGCAGGCACAATCCACTTGAAAAAAAAGCTCACAACACATTTCACTAACTAATAGCCGACTGATTAACTAATTGCACCACAACAATATCTCTTAAATGTTACCTACGGCTTCCTACAATCTCCATCCTCTGTGTATGTACCTGTTCACAGAGCTGCAGCAGTTCCACGGGGTGAGGCGCTACGAGCTGGACCGTTCCTGCTGCTTCAGCGCGCTGCTATTGGACGAGGAGAGGGGGCGGCTCTTCGTCGGCGCCAAGAACTTCCTGATCTCGCTCTCGCTCGAAAACATCGGCAAGCAGGAGCATACGGTTGGTCGACCGCGCCGTCAATCAACATTTCAAAACGTCTTCGAACCCGAATGAGAAAGGCTTTCATTTATTTGTTCAACATTTCCATGGGTCATCACGTTTTACATTTCATGTAAATAATCTTTTTTTGGAGCTTGATTAGATAATATTCTAGGACAGTTTGGGCTTTGTAAACTGAACATATATCCCGCTGACAAACCAGCAAAATCAGCATATTGTGCCTTTAATCAGTGACTTCAAATAAAGTCTTTTAAGTGATTCAAGTTAGTCCATTTCATGCATTACGGACATAATCGTGCTTTCTTCTAAGAACGTTAATTGTTTCCATTAACGTTTCATTACGACCATGGATCATTGTGTAGCTTAGCATGAAGACACTCTGTGGTTCAACTTGTGTGTGTGTTCAAAGCGCGGCGACTTGGGAAAGTTGGGCGCGGATTCTGGAAAACCGCCGAGTCAGCAGGCAGATTCGGTTGCTGGATCCAAAGGCAACCGTATTAACGCTCTGTCTCAGAACAGTGTAATCTCACCGCAAACATCTGGCGGAGCAACAGCTGATTGCTACCTTATGTCTAATAACCTCTGTTGTGGACACACGCACGCGCACACGCACACACACACACACACACACACACACACCATGCACACACATACACGCGCACATGCACACACGCGTGCACACATAAATATATATATACAAATTTGCGCTGACACGCAAACACAATCATACACGTGTTGACACACACACATATGGGTGCACACAGACACACACAGAGACACACACAGACACACACTTAAACATGCACACACACGTTTAAATATCGCGTCTTAAGATTTATGGGCGCCGGTGCATTGTTCTGGAAGCGGAAGGGTTTGATTTATGGGGTGGGAGTGCGTGTCCTCAATATTTATAGCCGCTGCTCCTCGCAGGCCATCAGCTGCACGCTCTCTCGGCTGTTGTTGCTCTGCTGGGTGCTTGGATGACATCACTAAACCGTGTGACTCACTAGCAGTAGCGCTAACGACACGGCTGCCGAGCGCCCCCCCCCGCTCCCACCCCCTCGCCGGCCCCCCCTCCCCCCCGACGGTAATCAACGGCAATCCTCTCGGCTGGAGTTTAGGAGCCACGCCAGCGGGAACCTGGGGGGGGGGTGAGTCGGTTACCGCGACCAGAGGGGGTCACCGTGACGACGGGTTGACCCGCGTGGTCACCGTTGAGAGAAGTAGTGGCCGTTGTTCTCCTGACCTCTTGACCTTGACCTTTGTTGTTGTTGTTATTGTTGTTGCAGATCTACTGGCCGGCCCCCGTCGACTGGAGAGAGGAGTGCAACTGGGCGGGCAAGGACATCAACGTGAGTGGACCAGAATCGGGACCAGAACCATCTGTTCTGTTCTGTTCTCATTTACTTCTCCTTTTTCTCTCCCTTTTTTGTTTTCTCTTATCTAACGCACTCTCTTCTCTCCTCGGGGGTCTGGAGTTACCTTGTGAGTCACGAGTGAAACGCAAGCCAAATGACGAATGCCAGGTTAAGAGGACCGACTGGGTTTGATGTCACATGATGTCTTCAGGGAGTGTGTTTATTACAAGCGCCCTCTCTTGAGACCCCCAGGAACCGGTCACAGCCCCCCCCCCACCCCCGCATGGCTTCAGATAGTCATTGTGTATCCTCCAGTATCCCATCAGAGTAGCTGATGGCGTTTACATGTCATAAATGGGCGGCAGTAGCTCAGAAGGTAAGAGCGGTTGTCTGGCAACAGGAAGGTCGCTGGTTCGATCCCCAGGCTCCGCCTCCTAGCTAAGTGTGGAGGTGTCCCTGAGCAAGACACCACCTAACCCTACCTGCTCCTGACGTGTTGGTTGTTACCTTGCATGGTTGGCACCGCCGTCGGTGTATGAATGGGTGAATGTGAGGCAATACGGTAAAGCGCTATATAAAATGCAATCCATTTACCATTTATATACACTCACCGGCCACTTTATTAGGTTCAACTGCTCATTAACGCAAATATCTAATCAGCCAATCACATGGCAGCAACTCAATGCATTTAGGCATGTAGACATGGTCAAGACGATCTGCTGAGGTTCAAACCGAGCATCAGAATGGGGAAGAAAGGTGATTTAAGTGACTTTGAACGTGGCATGGTTGTTGGTGCCAGACGGGCTGGTCTGAGTATTTCAGCAACTGCTGATCTACTGGGATTTTCACGCACAACCATTTCTAGGGTTTACAGAGAATGGTCCGAAAAAGAGAAAATATCCAGTGAGCGGCAGTTCTCTGGGCGAAAATGCCTTGTTGATGCCAGAGGTCAGAGGAGAATGGCCAGACTGGTTGGAGCTGATAGAAAGGCAACAGTAACTCAAATAACCACTGCGACATGCAGATGGTAGGGTCAGAATTTGGCATAAACAACATGAAAGCATGGATCCATCCTGCCTTGTATCAACGGTTCAGGCTGGTGGTGGTGGTGTAATGGTCTGGGGGATATTTTCTTGGCACACTTTGGGCCCCTTAGTACCAATTGAGCATCGCCACATCCTACTTGAGTATTGTTGCTGACCATGTCCATCCCTTTATGACCACAGTGTACCCATCTTCTGATGGCTACTTTCAGCAGGATAACGCGCCATGTCACAAAGCTCAAATCATCTCAAACTGGTTTCTTGAACATGACAATGAGTTCACTATACTCAAATGGCCTCCACAATCACCAGATCTCAATCCAATAGAGCACCTTTGGGATGTGGTGGAACGGGAGATTCGCATCATGGATGTGCAGCCGACAAATCTGCAGCAACTGCGCGATGCTATCATGTCAATATGGACCAAAATCTCTGAGGAATGTTTCCAGCACCTTGTTGAATCTATGCCACAAAGAATTAAGGCAGTTCTGAAGGCAAAAGGGGATCCAACCCAGTACTAGCAAGGTGTACCTAACAAAGTGGCCGGTGAGTGTATATATCCATCCATCCATCCATCCATTTTCGTCCGCTTATCCGGGGCCGGGTCGCGGTGGCAGCCGGCTAAGCAGGGCCCCCCAGGCTTCCTTCTCCCCAGCCACGCTCTCTAGTTCCTCCTGGGGGGTCCCGACGCGTTCCCAGGCCAGACGAGATATATAATCCCTCCAGCGGGTCTCCTCCCAGTTGGACGTGCCCCGGAAAACCTCCAAAGGGAGGCGCCCGGGGGGCATCCTAATCAGATGCCCGAACCACCTCAGCTGACTCCTTTCGATGCGGAGGAGCAGCGGCTCTACTCCGAGCTCCCTCCAGATGTCTGAGCTCCTCACCCTATCTCTAAGGCTGAGCCCAGCCACCCTGCGGAGGAAACTCATTTCGGCCGCTTGTATCCGCGATCTCATTCTTTCGGTCACTACCCAAAGCTCGTGACCATAGGTGAGGGTTGGAACGTAGATGGACCTGTAAATCGAGAGCTCCCTCTTCACCACAACGGACCGGTACAGCGCCCGCATCACTGCAGACGCTGCACCAATCCGTCTGTCCATCTCCCGCTCCATTTTGCCCTCACTCGTGAACAAGACCCCGAGATACTTGAACTCCTTCGCTTGAGGCAGCAACTCATTCATGGTGTTTAGTTTCGCCTGACCAGAGGTCTGTCTGGGTGTGTGCTTACCCCTGGGCCTCAGTGTGTGTGTGTGTGTGTGTGTGTGTGTGTGTGTGTGTGTGTGTGTATATAGTCCATTAAAACACAATGCACTGTCCCCCTTATGCTGAAGGCAGTGCTCCTCAGTGCGGCGGGGGGGATCTGGTAGCTGGGTGTTAGCGTGCAGTGGGGTCTCGCTGCAGACCCGGGGCTGGAGGCCGACCGTGGCTGTGCCCTCGTTGACCTGTACTTAGAGGCCACCTAGTAGCCCTCGGACCACCCAGCGGTCCGTTACACACCGGCATCACTCTGCACCAGAGCCTGTCTGTCTCACAGCCTGCCTGTGTATGTGTGTGCATTTGCGTGCACACATGGATGCATTGCTCCGTGGTTGTGCGTGTGTGTGTGTGTGTGTGTGTGTGTGTGTGTGTGTGTCTGTGTGTGTGTCTGCGCGTGCGTGCGTGTGTGTGTGTGTCGGGACCCCTTAATCAGCATGATAACACAGCTGTAGACAGACAACGACCCCCATTCATAACTCACTACGCTGGTGTTTAGTTTCACCTGACCAGAGGTCTGTCTGGATGTGTGCTTACCCCTGGGCCTCAGTGTGTGTGTGCGTGTGTGCGTGCGTGCGTGCGTGCGTGCATGTGTGTGTGTGTGTGTGTGTGACACAGGGAAAGTGACAGGGCCCAATAGAGGCTATTAGTGAAATTGCTTGAGGAAAGCAGGATAAACGGTAGGAAAAAGAAAGTCTTTGGAGAGTAAGAAAGGATACAGGACCCGTCTGGTCAACGTTGGTGGATATTGTTTCTGATTATTCAAGGAGAGATGAAAGGATGTTTTGGTTTCATAATTCAGAAGTCTGTGTAACTCTCCCTCTTCTGCCGCATTCTCCTTCTCACACTCACAAAGCCTCTATTCTCTCCATCTCTCTCTCTCTCTTTCTCTCTCCCTCTCTCTCTCTTCCCTCCACCTCTCTCTCTTCCCTCTCTCTCTTTCTCTCTCTCTCTGCCTCTCTTTCTCTTCCCTCCCTCTCCCTCTCTCTCTCTCTCTCTCTCCCTCTCTCTCTTTCTCTTCCCTTCCTCTCCCTCTCCCTCCCCGCCTCTCTCTCTCTCTCTCTCTCTCTCTCTCTCTCTCTCTCTCTCTCTCGCACTCTCTTGTCGTCTTATCTTTCTATCCATTAATTCAGTTTGGAATAATTCAATGTAGGAATGCTTTATTGACATGACAAATTGCACATTTGTTTTGCCAGAGCGCTAAAGCACAGAGCATGACGATCCGTAGTCACACAACCACAAACAGATGGCTGCATACAAATACCTACAACTATAAAATACACACACAGACACGCCTTCTGAGACACACAAACAATTAAAGACACAAAATGCTTGACCTTGAACATTGACGCATTTCCACTGACGAATAACTTTGAGTAACTGGTTAACTTTACCAACAAGTAATGCAACTGGACGGATCCCAGGGCGATCGCCAGTGGTCAACATCCCGGAATATCAAGTAACTCTTTCCCGGGTTCTGATACTGAGACTGCAGACAAACCTGCTTCTGAACATCCTGCTGCCTGAACTAATGAGCTTTTACTGGTTCAGAGGGTGACCAGTCAACCCATTGATCACCCACAGATACACACACAGATACACCCACAGATACACCCACACACACACACACACACACACACACACACACACACACACACACACACACACACACACACACACACACACAAAAGAGGTCCTCTTGTGAAACTGTAATGTGTCTGTGTGTGTGTGTGTTTGTGTGCTCGCATGTGTCTGTGTGTCTCGGTCTGGAATCGGATGCCTGTCTGTAGGATGTTCATTTATTTTGCTTATTCTTTGCAATGAAAAATTACGTATCGACCATGTGTGTACAATACACATCCAAAATCAATTAAATAGTTGTGTGGGTGTGTGTGATGGGTGTGTGTGTGTGTTGTCCTGACGACAGTATTGTGCTGATTAAGACAACGCTCCGTCTAATCGACAGCCAGGGAGTCAGCGAGTACTATAAACAAGACGGCACAGTGGGAAAGTTTATGTAACACAAGCTGTGCACGCCTGTGTGCCTGTGTAACTGTGAGTATGTGTGTGTGTGTGTGTGTGTGTGTGTAATCGAGTGTGCATTTATGTATTTAATAAGCGTATGAGAGTCGTGGTCCTGTGGGGTTCCTGCTGGGGGGTTCCTGTGTGTGTGTGTGTGCGTGTGTGTGTGTGTGTGTGTGCGTGTGTGTGGGGGGGGGGGGGGGGGGGGGGGGGGGGGGGGGGGGGGGGGGGGGGGGGGGGGGGGGTTGGTGTGTCGTGTGGCTAGAGGTAGGGGGGGGGGGGGGGGTGTGGGTGGAGAGTTAATGGCAGATATAATCAAGTCAATAATCAAATCACTACATCTTTTCTCTTTTTCTCCTCATACCTGCTTCGCTTGCAGCAGTCTATATATTTATTTTTACATATGCATTTACAGCAATACATAATTTATCATCAGTTTATTTATTTATTTTTATTTATGTTTATTTTTATTATTCTGTCGATTTCTCTATTGTTGTATTGTACTGTATTGCTATGCAACCTGGCACAAGGTGATGCACTTTATCAGTATTTTTTTAAAGTTTAAAAAGTTTTTGTGTTAATATTCGTGTTACTTACAGTATATATTTGTTTACCGTTCTAATTTATTCAGTTACACAGTGTAAACTTTACTTACTTCCGCACATAACCAACTCCTAAAACAGACTCGGCATTAGCTCACCGTACCAGCGCCTGCATCCTGCACCCCGGTGTATACACACACACACACACACATACACACACACACACACACACACACATACACTCACGGTGTGTATGAGAACCACTCTCTCTCTCATGGTGGCTCCAGTGTGTCTCTTCTGCTGTCACAACAGCGAGGGGGGGGGGGGGGGTACGGTGTTGTCACAGGCAGGCTGGCAGGGATGAGCTATGCTAGGAATGTACTTCATTAAACAGAGACGCAGACAGGGATGGAGGGATGGAGGGATGAGGAGAGGGCCAGAGAGAGAGAGGGGTGGACAGAGAGATAGAGAGAGAGGGAGAGATAGAGATCGACAGACTATCTTTTATTAATAGAGATTATTATATGAAACCATACCCTGTCAATCTCAAACATGAAATAATAATCATCTATCACCAAATGAAAAAGCAGAAAGTGCTTGGTCAGCAGGCGCTGAAATGGCTGTGTGTGTGTGTGTGTGTGTGTTTCTCAGGTGGACTGTGTGAACTACGTGAAGATACTGCACCACTACAACCGCACACACATGTTCGCCTGCGGGACGGGGGCCTTCCACCCCACCTGTGCCTTCGTGGAGGTGGGCCAGAAGATGGAGGTATGGACACACACGCACGCACACACATACACACACACCTTCTCACACACACACACACACCTTCTCACACAGCGTTCTCCTGTGTGCTCCAGGACCATGTGTTCAGCATCGACCTGGCCAAGGTGGAAGATGGGAAAGGGCGGAGTCCCTACGACCCGCGTCACACCGCCGCCTCCGTGCTCATCGGTAAGAACCACGACGGGCTTTACCATGAGGATGTGTGGGAGTGTGTGTGTGTTTGGTGGCCGGCTGGCTTAATTGGCCTCACCTGGCTCAGTTAGAGTCTGGGGGGGTGGGGCTACAAGTCTGTGGTGCATTGGCTAATCCGTGCACCACAGGTTAAGTCAGCCACCAGCACACACACTTTTTTTAAACGCATAAAGCCTTCTGCTACTCACTACTCACTCAACTACTCTCTCTGCTTCCAATATATTACTACCTGGTACTACCAAGCATTGAGCCGTCAATAAGCCCCGCCTTCTTTCCCATCTCCTAGGTGATGAGCTGTATGCGGGCGTGGCCACCGACCTGATGGGGCGGGACTTCACCATCTTCAGGAGTCTGGGGAAGCGGCCGTCTATTCGCACCGAGCAGCATGACTCGCGCTGGCTCAACGGTATGTGTGTGAGTGAGTGTGTGTGTGTGTGAGTGAGTGAGTGTGTGTGTGTGTGTGTGAGATGAGTGAGTGGTGTGAGTGTGTGTGTGTATTATGCCTATTTCTATATGTGTGGGTCTGTGTTTGTGTGTGGCAGGACAGAAAGTGATTGATTAATTGGTTTTATCACCGCCGTGAGAAAACATATGCGCAAGTAAATGTTTTAGTAGAAGTAAAACAATAAAAAATATGTTTTAAAAAATACAACAAAATGTATAAAATCTAATAAAACATCTTCTTTTTCCAACCTGGTACTATTGTGTATATCAAAAAGCAAAATAATGCTTCTTGGTGAGAATGGATTTTCCTAAGCAAAGACTTTTTGTATTATTAGTCTGATTTGTGGCGGACTTTTACAGTTACAGTTACTTTTCCAGGATTTTAATGCACATAATCAATGATTCATATCCCTCCCTCATGACATGATGTATGTGACAGTATGACTCACCCCCCTCTCCTCTCCCGTCACACTCCCCTCCTCCCCCAGAGCCAAAGTTCGTGGGGTCCTTCTGGGTGCCGGAGAGCGAGAACCCCGACGACGACAAGATCTTCTTCTTCTTCCGGGAGACGGCAGTGGAGGCGCAGGGCCTGGGCAAGTCCACCTACTCCCGCATCGGACAGCTCTGCAGGGTGAGGGACGGTTTATAGACTCCACTCCACGACAGTAATGTCTACAGTACAGTGTGTACGCCGTCTTATCCATCTCCCCGATCGCTTCTCTGCACTCAGCCGAGCCAAAGTAATGTGCATAACAATGTAATATTACTGTGATACTGTTTGCAATAATTTAAGGTTTAGAAGTTAAGTTAATTCATATATTTGAGTTAATCTCCATCCTGCACGTCACAATTATACTCTTTACCGGTTACATTTAGCCTTTTAAATGTTCAATATGAATAAATATGAAGAATAAGATGCATTAAGAAATAATTTACGTTTATTAAAATAAATATTTGAAAATAATACCAGTTTAATTGTATATTAAACGTTGCATTCCCTCGTGAATGTCACCGTGTCTGTTATGCTTTGTGGTCCAGTCCATCGTATTTCATGCGTTCATGGATTTTGGTTCCCAGAACGACATGGGCGGTCAGCGGAGTCTGGTGAACAAGTGGACCACCTTCCTGAAGACCCGGCTCATCTGCTCCGTCCCCGGAGCCGACGGCAGCGACACGTACTTCGATGAGCTGCGTAAGTTATGCTCCTTATTAGACATTAGAGGAGAGGAGGGAGGAAGAGAGGAGAGGAGAGGAGAGGAGAGGAGAGGTGGAGGAGGAGAGAAGAGGAGAATGTAAAATGCAATACAAACATTGAAATCAATTACCCTTTTAATTAGAATTTAGTGATGGAACAGCTCCAGCCGTTGCGTGTCTTGACCATATCTTGGGGCTGCAATGTCCTCCAACAAATACACTCTTCTGCAGTGAGATAGTGAGATTTTTCCACAGTCAGAGAAACCTTCTGTTTGCGGTTACATTAATCTAATTTTCCGTCCCAACCTGGGGAATAGCTTTGTCTCAGAGAGAAACATGATACAACTCAGACGGAGATATCCAAGTTTCATACTAGTAGTAGTAGCACGCTAAAGAAGCATAATGCTGCCACCTCCCATTCATTCAGACTTTAATTCATCACTTGAATTGAGTGAAAGCTATATTGTGATTAATACAGTTTAACAGTTTGGTCTATGAATGAATTATCCATGAATTAAAGGTGCTATATGTAACTGGGTGCTGCAATTCAAATTCAAATTCAAATATGAGAGAGAGTTGTCTCTGCGTGCGCCCCCCCCCCCCCCCCGACTCCATTCTCACGCGCGTTGCCAGGTTGAGGACAGTAAACAAATACATCAGCCGTCTCGAAATCCTTCTTGGCTCTCGGCTATCTCTATCCTTCAAGTGCGACTCCAAGAGTGTGGTCTGTGCGGTCGTGGCGCTTTTTCTGAAGGAGGACGAGGCTTTTTAGCTCGGGTAGAATCCAGTGCAATCCGAGTTGAGGCGGTTTGTTTGTGTGCTTCCATGGCTGCGGCGCACTGTGTTTGTGTGCCAATTTGTTTCATATCTGGCAACCCGGGGTGTCGAATTTGCAGTGGGTGGTGTCGACTCAGAGAATTGTGAATGACACAGAGCAAAACAAAGACAGACGTTCTGACTCAGAATGGAAACTTTAACGGCGAAACCGACATAGCATAGCTTAGCATGTTTCCATGGTCATTTTTTGATTTTGTACAGTAAATTTGTTACACATAGCAAATACACACAAGGGAATTATAACTGTGTCAGAGCATTGTACTACTCCAAACCGTATATAACTAATATTATAACTGTTTTAACGAGTAGTAGTTAGCAATGAAGAATCACAGGATAAATAGCCGTAACGATCTGTACATTAGTAATATGTTAACGAATTATATTATTGCTGTGCCACAGGTCTCGCTTCTAGTCCATGTCCACCAAAATATTCCAGTAATGTTGAATCCATCTCATGACATTGACTTGAGTTATACTGCTCAGGCTGATATAACTCCTGGTTATCAGAGAAAGGTTTCTCTATGGAGACATGAGACACGGCCTCTGGGATGTGTTTATCTTGCTGCTGACCTTTGACCCTGAGCGATGTCACCTCTGATCTCTGTGTGTCTGTGTGTGTGTGTGTGTGTGTGTGTGTGCGTGTGTTTGTGTTCCAGGTGATGTGTTTCTGTTGCAGACACGAGACAGGAAAAATCCTTTGGTCTACACTGTCTTCTCTACTTCCAGGTCAGACACACATGCACAATTGAAACAACAAAAAAATCTTTCATACGGCAAATGAACGCGGTTGTGTCTGTAAATGTGCCGATTGTGATTGTGAGTGAAAGCGAATCTCTCTCTCTCTCTGTGCCAGCAGCAGTGTATTCAGGGGCTCGGCCGTGTGTATCTACACCATGAACGACATCCGGAGGGCCTTCCTGGGCCCCTTTGCTCACAAAGAGGGGCCTAACTACCAGTGGGTCCCCTTCCAGGGAAAGGTCCCCTACCCACGCCCCGGCATGGTATGTTACCATGGTTTCATATGCAGGAACATGGCGACAATATAAGGAATATAATAGTAGGGGGAAATAATATTTATAATACTGCATGAACAGTGTTGTTAACACAGCAGTAGAAAAAAGAGCTATTTTAGTCACAAAAACATGGCAATTATGAGTGCTTGAAACTTGTTCTATTCACTTCCCTAAATGTAAATGTCAATGTAAAAATGCCCTAAATGTAAATGTAAGAAATCAATACAAAATAACAACAATTATTTTCTTGTTCTTTTATCCAATATAAGTATACAAAATACAAAATTCTGAATCGTTCTGGGGACACACAGGAGCTGAAAACACAGTGTATGCAGTCGCATTAATTCAACTAATGTGAGCTACAGTGGGTTGCTATACACAACCCTTGTAACCCGTGTTCGCACACCACAGAGCTGCAGCGCTCCTGGGAGATGTCATTTCAGCTAAAGCCTCCAGACAATCCCTCCCAATCCCTGTAATGTTTGGTCTCCGGGTATTTGGAAGCACATGGTCGCCGCGTCAGCGAGATTTGGGTTTCAGACTTTGGGTTTGTTCTTGTTGCCCTGGCAGAACCCAGCCCTGGTTTAAGCCTCGCACGCAGTCCAACAGCGGCCACAGTGAACCCAGAACACATTCTCTGATCACATCCCAGAGCCGCTGCGGAAACCAAACCTCTATCTAACCGGCGTGTCTGCCAGACCAGGACGGGCTTGTTCGTGATTCATGATACAAGCGTTGTAATTCCACATCCTGCCAAGAGGTTATTTTGCGGCAAAATTATCATTTTCGGCTAAACGCACGTCAAAACCGACTTTAAGGGGAATTCGGGGGAAAGTCCTCCTGGCTTAAGCGGGAACAAGAACTGGAACCGGTTATCTAGTTTTATCATAACAGCCGAATGGAAAAAAGGGTACGCATTCAAAACGGTTGCTCTGCACAAGTAAATGTCCCGCCTGCAACGTCAAGCCCAACCCAGTAGTTGCATTACAGTATTCTATATATCCGGCCAATGGAGATGGATTACGTGGGATTTGGGGAATACTTTGAACGGCCAGTCAGTTGTGCTAATCGTATTAGAAATACAATATGCCCATGTGCCCGCATTCCTGAAGTATAGTGCAGCCCGGCTAGCGGGGCGCTTAGCTACGTGTTACTTACAATCGTTTAAGTGGGAGACGTTTTTATTACAGCTTAAGTCTCACACACGCGCACACACATAATCACGTGCACACCCACTTACAGACGTGCACGCATACACACACACACACACACACACGTTTTTCCAGGGGTCATCTGGGGACCTGTTACTCCTCAGATGTTCAAACAAAGGAGCGCGGGGATAAACCGGGAAGTAGACACACCTTCAGGAGAGCTCCAACAACAGGGATTATCCTCCGGTGAATTGCAGGTTTTTTGCTGAAGAAGCTGAGTGGGCAGGCGTCACTGAGCCAATGAAAGCCAGTATTACCCAGGAGTGAATCGTGGCTGTAGAAATGCAACAGATGTCCGGCAGACAAGTCGTGCAAAGAATAAGAGTTACAAGGCGTCCACAAAGGTCTCAGTCCAGTTACATTGTGTGTTTTAGACTCATTTAAACAAGAAAAGAAGCTGTAATACAACAAAACAACAACTATAAAAACACAAAATGGCAGCTATGAGGGGAAAAAACGGCAACAATTGCTTGAAGGTGTCACAGTGAATAGTACAATGTCGTCCGTTTTCACTGCTCCTATCCAAGTTTCCAAAGACCTGAACATAAGCGCTTAACTTAATGACCCCCCACTCCCCGCCCCCCCGCCCTCCCCAGTGCCCCAGCAAGACGTTTGGCAGCTTCGACTCCACCAAGGGTTTCCCCGACGACGTGATCCAGTTTGCGCGGCACCACCCGCTCATGTTCAACCCGGTGTACCCGCTGAACCGCCGGCCCGTCTTCCTCCGGACCAACGTGGACTACAGCTTCACGCAGGTCGCCGTGGACCGCGTGAGCGCCGCCGACGGCCAGTACGACGTCATGTTCATCGGCACGGGTACGTGAGCGACGGGTTAGCGACGGGTTAGCTTCACGTCGTGTGACGAATGATGTGTGTGAAATGCACACTCTTTACGGGAAAGGAATTCATGAGGACAACTGTGGATAAATTGTAACGTCTCGCATCGGGAAGTCTGAGGATGAGATGAAGTGGTGGGCTGTAAGATCACCCCCTAGTGGTGAGTTCTAACACAGCGCTACCAGATAGTTTCCTCACAAAATGATGACATGGGGACCAAGACTCAGTTCTTGGTCCCCATGTCATCGTGTTAAAAGGGATTAGGGGTCACTCATTGTCGGCCTTTTAATAAATACCTCCAGCAAACAGCCTACATGCGTTGCGATCATCATATTCATGCTTTGTCTTTTTAAAGGATGCTAATGGTGAAAGTGTGTGTGTGTGTGTGTGTGTGTGTGTGTGTGCGTGTGTGTGTGTGTGTGTGTGTGTCATGCTCGCAGACAAAGGGACCGTTCTGAAGGTGATCAGTGTTCCCAAGGAGCGCTGGAACAACATGGAGGAACTGCTGCTGGAGGAGCTGGAGGTCTTCAAGGTACAACAGCCGCCACAACTCTGCTGCCGGCGCATGTTGACCGTTAAAAAACTGGAAAAAAAAAAATACGTGATTTCATCCTGCAAGCGTATACGATATCCAGTCAATCAAGTTGATCCCCGTTTGCGTGGCCCACAGAAAGGGCTTCACGGCGCCGCATTATAAGACCCCGAGCACTCGTCGATCTACGACGCCGCCATGTCTATATCGTAGCGTATCTACGATATAGACATGGCGGCATTCTATCTTCATAATAATAAGCTGTTGGCTTTCCTTGTACCCTCAGGATGCCTCATCCATCATCAACATGCAGATCTCCTCAAAGCGCGTGAGTCTATCTGTCAATATTTCAATACCTTGTTATCAATTTGGAATTACATAAAAAAATAAAATAAAGTAAAAAATAATGTTGATATTTGATTCTTTGGTTATTTGTATTTGTTCTGTTGCACATTCTGCTGGGCGTCAGCACTTTAACACTGAGGGTTAAAGTTCTCAAATGTTGAATCTTGAATCAATGATGATAACAAGGGTGATCAATACCCTGATCAATGCACCTATCAATGGAGAAAACCTAATGGTAGCTTCCCTGCTTCCCTGCTTCCCTGTCCAATACATCCGACTAGCATTAATGCTGAGGACTTGACTATGCCAGCCCTAACATTGTTTCTTGTGACTTATGCCTGTTTTGGGTCCAACAGCAACAGCTGTATGTGGGCTCGGACACGGGCATCGCCCAGGTGCCCCTCCACCGCTGCAGTGTGTACGGGAAGGCGTGCGCCGAGTGCTGCCTGGCCCGGGACCCCTACTGTGCCTGGGACGGCAACTCCTGCACTCGCTACCTGCCCAACACCAAGAGGTGAGCTGAGGTGGTGGACGGTGGTGGGGGCGGTGGTGGTGGTGGTGGTGTCGGGTGTGTCCCTACTCAACGGTGGAGGCAATACAATATCAATTTAGCCGATTAGGTCTGCAAAGTGAATATGGAGAAAAATCCAGAATTTAATTCAGAAATGTTTCTATATCATTGATAATAAGAAATGCGAGTGCATTGTGTTGTATTCCAATCAATGTCGCAAATCAATCAGTTACTCTTGCTTGACACACAATCAAATGGAGGATAATTGAGTTATTATTTACTTAATCTGTTCATGTCTTTTACTCTGTTCGGATTAGGGCTAGGGTTAGAAGAAGTGAAATATTCTGAGAGTAGAAATAAGTAAAACAGATGGAGACATACAAAACCCCTCCACTATGCTAGCCAAAGAGATCATAGATGTGAGACGACTCGGAGGAAGAGATAGAGCACACAGACATCATAAAGACCCCACACAAGACCCCCCACACAAGACCCCACACAAGACCCCACAACGTCAGTCCTCCAGTACCAGTGTAACTCTCTCTCTAGTGGATGACGGAGTGACGTCAACACAACGTCAAAAGTGATGACCTTTACTGACCACTTTTGTGTCTTTATTTATTTATTTTTTTACAGGCGTTTCCGTAGACAGGATGTGAGGAACGGAGACCCCAACACGCTGTGTTCTGGAGGTAAGATAAGATGAGATAAGATAGAACTTTATTAATCCCCAGGGAAATTCTTGTGCCAGAGGTTGCTCGAAAGTACCAACAACAGAATAAAAACAATAGAATAATAAATGTGCAGTGCATAAGCCTATTAGAGGAACAATATAGAGCTGAGGCTCCACCCTGGACCCCTGTACCCCAGGACCCCTGGACCCCAGGACCCCTATACCCCCGGTCAACTTTGACCATCGCAACCCACAATAGCGGCTTTCTTTGCCGACCGGTGGCTCTAATCACTCGATTAGCGAATGCAGCGGTGACTTGTGGGATTACAGCCTGTGGCATCTGAGTCAGCCCGTGTGAACCGGCAAAGGTCAGAGCAACGACCTCAGTGAGGAGTAAGAGAAAAGTAAAAAAGTGTTCAACCAATCGCATTTGTGCAGTATCAGTTCAAAATTTTAAATTTTGAGATTCAAGATTCAAGATTCGAGAATCAAGATTCGAGATTTGTCATAAAGTTTAAAATTTTTGTGGCGTCAATGATCCCTTTTCAAAGTCTATGATAATAATAATAAAGTGCATTGAATGTAAACATGAACCACATGCCCCCCTCTGAAAACACACATGGCACAGTGGCATGGCCGCACATCCATCATAGTTTGAGCGAGTACAATAATGCTATTATTTCTCGCAAATGTCCACGGTTGAGATTTATGGCGCCGAACGTACGGATCGTCACCGCCACGGCACTCCATCAATGGCAGACTGTGTGTCGGTCCAGCCGAGCCGTCTTCCTGGGGTCATGTGAGGTCACGGAGAGAGCCAATGGCTTCTTGTTTCTTGTTTGACGCTAGCTAGCTGTGGTAGCTGCGCAGCTGAATATAAGTGAATCTACCCAAACGATAACTGAATATAACTGAATCTACACAAGCTGCAGTTCATTCTGAATGTGAGGGACCAGTGTTTAGCAGCAGCAAACAATGACAGTGAGCCAGAGTTCAAACTTAATGAAAATGGAGTAGTTGAACATTTTAGGTGGTAAAGGTCCCATTCAATCCCACTCAGTCTTTGAAAATCCTTTCCTTGTCAACTACTCACAGTTTAAGGTCCGCATTTGATGAGTATTTGATGAGATGTAGTTGATGAGATCCGTGTGTTTTTGCTGCCCCCTGCAGACCACCACAAGCATCGCGTGGTGGAACGCAAACTATACGGCGTGGAGAGCAGCAGCACGTTCCTGGAGTGCATTCCCAAATCCCTGCAGGCCAGAGTCACCTGGACCTTCCAGAAGAATCTGCAGCAGACTCGTGAAGAGGTGAGGAGAGGGGTGTTTATGAATTAGACTATTAGATATTATTATTGTGTCATCATATGTTTTTATGAGTTGATTTAAAAATTTTCCCCCGTTTCCTCAGGTGCGTCTGGATGACCGGGTCCTTCAGACGGACAGGGGCCTTCTGATTCGCCGGGTCTTGAAGAGAGACGTTGGCGTCTACCAATGCCACGCCATGGAGCACGGCTTCACCCAGACCCTGCTGGGCATCACGCTAGAGGTGGTGCCCTCCACCTCCCCCTCCATCTCCAACCTGCCCTCCGACTCCCCCGCCCGACCGGAGCCACGCAGCGCGGGTGGGGCCACGTCGACCAATCAGAAACTGTGGTACCGGGACTTCATGCAGCTGGTGGACCACCCCAACCTGAGCACCGTCGACCAGATCTGCGAGCAGGTTTGGGCGCGCAAGGCGGCCAGCGACCAATCGGAGAAGGCCGCGGCCAAGCACGTCCCGCCCCTCGCCCCGGTGAACCGGCCGCCCAACAAGAAGTGGAAACACCTGCAGGATATCAGGAAGGGGCGGAACCGGCGAACCCACGAAGGGAAGCAGAGCCTGCGGGCCCCCAGGAGTGCCGGGGAATAACCGAAAGAGAGAGAGAGAGAGAGAGAGAGAGGAGAGAGAGAGAGAGAGAGAGAGAGAGAGAGAGAGAGAGAGAGAGAGAGCATGACGGAGGGAGAGGAAGAAAGAAAGAGAGAGAGACGATGAACGGCTCAGCAGGAGGAAGATACAAACGAAAACAAAATGTTAGAAAGACACTGAAAGAGACCAAAAAAAATCATGGAGGTGTTGAAAATACTCACACCGGTACACGCACATGACACAAATACACACACGCACACACACACACACACACACACACACACACATTCGCACGCATAGACCCAAAAGACCCTCTTGTGTATATTTACCTATGGATGTCCCCTAACTATATACTCTACTCCCCGCCCCCCCCCGCCACGCCCCCCTCCATCCACTGACTCCTCACCCACCCAAACTCCTGTACTCCCTGCATGCATCCCGCCTCCCCCCTCTCCCCCCCCCCCCCAACGGCCCCTTTGTTCTGCACGTGTCTCGCTAGCTAATATGACGTAAAACATGGGAGGACACTTCCGGCCTTCTCAAGCCTTTCTTCTTTCGGGGTGGGGTGGGGGGGGGGGCACAGTTTGTTACAGACACACACACGCTCCCCCCCCCACCACCCGCCCTGCTTACGTTCGTCGTTCTCGCCGTTTGTCGGACTTGTCGGAGGTCGGGACGGTTGAAAATGCGCGACAATGTTCCTCGGGAGTCACCATTTCTTCTGTTTGATGGAGCACAGGCTGCACCGTGAGCCCGGACCAGATCTCTTTTTCATTTACCTCTACTTTCCTCCCATCACTGCATCCTTCGGGGGGAAAAAATGGCCGCCGAAAAAAACTCCAAAAAACGTGGAACGAGCCGCGCTGAGCCGCAGGGTCGGGGTCTTCCGAAAGGGCCGAACGAGGGCGGACCCGGGAAGGTACTAGAAGCAGCATCGGCGGGGTTCTGGACTGGGAAAAAACGAACAAACACTCCGAAACACTACAACACTCCACATGGGATGTACTGGAAAATACTCCGATTTGAGATTGCAGAAGATTTTCATCGGCTCACAAAGACACACAAAATGATTGCACACTGACAATAACGCTAAGACACACGCATGAACGCCGAAGCGTGTGCGTGCGATTCCTGGAATCAACCGTAGCTAACAGCATAGATTTAAATTTCCACGAGGGTAGAGGAGGAGAGCGTTTGAACCCGTCTGGTGGTGCTAATGAAGGCGGTCCTTGCGTCATCACCAGAGAGAGTCAGTTGAGGAGAATTAAACAGAAAGTCGTTCAGAAAGTCAATCTGAATTGCGAGCGTCGGAAAAAAAACATTTTCAAAAAGCAATAACATTTTGATAACAAAAAAAAAATACTTCTCAACTTCAAAAACACACTCGTAGGCTACTATCACAGAAATAAAATATCCTTCCACCCCTGTCGCTCACATTTGATAATAATAATAATAATAAATAATAACAATTGAATGCATATTCAATTCACATTGTAGCGGGACACAATCTTTCCAATAAAAAAATAAATAAATATGATCCCATAAGTGCGCATCACGACAGACAACTCATTCTACACAGAAGTCCTGTGAGTCCGAGCTATAAACGGAGACAGGGCCCCGCGGCGTTACGACTGCTCGTAACCAGTCGTAACACCGCGGGGCCATCTGCGAGGAGGACCCACGGCTCCTGCCAAGCATCAGCAAGACCAGGAGCAGCAGGAGGAGGATGAGGAGGAGGAGAGGAGGAGGAGGAGGAGAACAGTGTGTGTGTGTGAGGATGAGATGAAGAGGGGATGGTGGAGGAAACGGCTCGACGGGAAATCTTCTCTTCTCCGCTAATCCTAGAACACTTCCTTCTTAGTATGACAACCCGTGTTTATGATGGGCCAACGGTATATATTAGCATGATATTTATGAGTGAAACTATTATTTGTATTTTCAACTGTACTTCTACTTTTTTTCCCCACTGTTGTTGCATATGTTTGTTTTTTGTGATATATGAATCTATATATATATATGCAATATGCAAAATTGTTATAAAATGAGATGACTGTGACACTCTCGCAGACACACCCACACACACACACACACACACACACACACACACACACACACACACACACACACACACGCACACATACACGCACACACACACACACACACAAACAAATTTGCCATAATGGTTCTAAATAGACAAGTGAATCGTTGTTCACCAGCCGGTACTAAAATGCACAGAAAGCTGTTCTTTGTCTTTGCCACTAATACTTACGTTTTTCTCGGTTTTGCTGCAAAATACATCCGTGTGCTCTTAACAAACGTAACAACACTCCTTCTTTTTCACAGCATTTAAGTCATTTTGTAGTCGAGGACTGTAATCTTTTGCTGCTCAAGTCTTCCGATTGGACAATGAGGACAATAATGACCTCCTAGTCTCTGTCTATAGTCCTATATCTTTGTTGTCTATAGCTGGTGGTAGCTTTTCTGACCAGATGAGTGGCAGAGAAAACCGGTTTGTTGGCCCCCCCCCCCCCCCCCCTCCCCCCATGTGATAAAAAGGTTGTGTTTAGCGCCCCCTAGTGTCCGCTCTGTGTGCACACACACGCTCCTTGTGAATATCCATCCGTGGTACATTTACTTTGTATAGTCTGTGGATATGAACGAGGACAGCTGGCTTTGTAAGATAAAAACCTTGCTTTTACATTTTACATTTTAAAAATTCAAAGTTTTTTTTTTATGGAAAGAGGCCTAGTTTGTATGGCTCACACACACACACAGCAAGAGTGTTGACGTTAGCCATATGTTTAATACATTACAGCCATCTACAGTCAATGCAATACATGTCTGCCTTACAAAACAGTTGAACACATTCTGAATATTTCATTATCCTTTTTCAGAAACAGCCTTCATAACAACTTAAAGTGAGCATAACCTGAAGGTTCCTGCAGAGCTGTACAAAGTAGGCCCTTTGAATGGACTTAGATGTATGGAATCATTGTTGTTATTTATATTCCTTCTCTATAAAAAGATGTAATTAACTCATTAAACTGAATTTTGAAACTTGGTTGGGGTTTGTTTAAAGGGACACTCGACATGTTGACATTGCATCCAGAAATAAGGAAAGAAAGGAAAACTTTTGACAAA